>JANTPZ010130121.1:0-16692 GCA_025593235.1 Vachellia pachyceras
TCTACTTTTGTTGTTGATGCGTTCTAGATGTTGATATTTTTATCTTTAATTAAAGATACTGTTTGGGATCCCTGTTTTTGGCTTTGGTTCGGTAGAGGGATTGATGTTTAGGGTTTAAATTTTGAACTTTATGATGTTGTAATGTATTTTTATGATTTAGGACTTTAGACTTATGACAAAAAATTTCATTATATTATTTTTTAAAAAAATTAAAAAATAGAAAAAAAATATGGCCCGGCCCGCCCAACCCACCAACCCATCGGTTATGGGTTGGGTTTGGTAAATTATGACCCATATTAAAATGGGTATTTTGAGCCCGGACCACCGGGCTCAAAACCCATGACGGGCCGACCCGAACCCACCGGACCGCCCATATTACCGGCTCTAAATCTCACCCTTCCATTCCTTCAGATTATGCATATATTTGAATGGACCCCTCTTGTCTGAAGGCAAGATCAGCCAAATCTATTATTAATGCGTTATCTTAAGTTGCATTAGTATGTGTGTCCCATCAACATAGTTATCATTAGCCATATTTTTTTAGTTGAATCCTAAATAAAACACATATAATCTAGCTTCTTTTTTTACATTTATTGTAAGTACACACAAATATGTAAACCTGTGTTCAAATTCAAAACATCTTCAAAGCATAGCTGGTAGCATTGCCATTTGAGGCAACTTGCCATTAACAAAGCACATAGAACATGAAAGATTGAGAATAAGCCAACACATGTTAGTCAATTGATAAGTATTTGGCTCATAGAACATGAAGTTTTGAGTTCAAATCCCATTATCGATGTAAGAGCATTATTAACGAGTGACCACAAGTTATCTATAAAGGCTCTTTAAGCCCGGATACAATGCTTTGACCTTAATGAACCTTGGCACTCAACTTATCTAAGTTTTGTTTATATAAAAAAAATAAAATAAAGGATCGAGAACCGAATTGGGAGCAGGAAAAAGTTTTAAAATCACGTCATGGGAGTTAAAAGGAAAGGTAAGACTATGCGTAAAAGACACAATTGTCCTCTATTTAAAGAGTGGCCAGAGGTGCTTAATCCTTTCTATCAGAAGATCTTTTAGTGGACTTGTTGCAATACCAGCCCTCAAATACTTCATACCAAACATCACTTAGGATCCTAATTCCCATACCTAATAACCTGAGGGAGTTATATTCCAAGAAATGACCATTTCAATCAATGGTTTACTATTATTATTCATAATCACTACTCATGCAAATTCATATATCAAAGGCCAATTTCGAGTTTTGATTCCTTCCATATACAAGAGTTAATGTTTCAATCATAGAACCAGATACTACAAGATATTCCACTATACTGCATAATTTTTGTTTGTGCCCCACTTGTTTTAATTTTAAACAGTACTCCTATGATTTATTAAAAATTTTACTTTAATATATTGATGATTCTTCTTCATACAATATCCTTGATTCAGTGTAAATTTCAAATTTATAATAATTCTGTTTTACCAAATGGCTTGTAATTTAATTGTATGAAAATTTCCCTGTAATTGGGAAGTTATAATTGCGATTCCGCTAGTCAACCTTTTATGCCTGCTCCTTTAAAACAAGAAGATTATATTCTTCTAATCATATTCATAAGATAGATAGATAAGTTTTTATTTAATCATATATATAAGTCACCTTATTGAATTTTTTATATAAATGCACAATTTTCCTTCTATTTATTATGTATATATTTACATGTGTTATAATGGATATTAAATAATGATAAATTCACTAAGTTGATGAATTTTAAGGTAGAGTTATCAAAGTTTAAGGTTGTACTAAATGGCAAAAAAAAAGGTTGTACTAAATATGTTGAAAATGACCCAAAATATTATGAATATTTTACTAGCATTTTCAACAAAACTAACATGGTTGCAACAGACAGGCAACAGTCTTTTAACTTTGGTCAAGAATAAAAAGTTGAAGTTCCCATAAGAGCAAAGAATACGCCATTAGTAAATACTTAAAAAGAAAATAGTTTACTTGTGTGGAACATACAAGAATATATATGAAATTCCCAAATATCACAATCACATAAAAATGACCCGTGACCTTGTACGACAAGCCAGAGTCCCGTCTACATGAACAAAACGACATCAAAAGCTACAGAAACATAGACCCGTGACACACTCCTATCACAAACACCCTACATAAACGACACCAAACTCTTCCCAAAACTCCCAACTCAATTCCAAACACATT
Source organism: Vachellia pachyceras (assembly GCA_025593235.1). NCBI lineage: Eukaryota > Viridiplantae > Streptophyta > Magnoliopsida > Fabales > Fabaceae > Vachellia > Vachellia pachyceras. The sequence goes on from JANTPZ010130121.1 coordinate 2,231, forward strand.
ACAGAACCACTCGTACCTTCACTATCTTCTCCTACATGGGTTTGCTAATAACCGAGTTCATGACAGAAAAATTCTTAAGTATTATGCTTGCATGCATGCACTGGATGTACCTAAGAATTTCTCGCTCGTGAAATTATTGCTGAAGGATTTCGTTTGGTTTGTAGCGTTTTAATTAGGTGCATCGCTCGCGGGCGACACCGAGTCTGGAATTGGGCACGTCGTAGAGCACGCGGTGGTTTTGCTGCTGCATGTTGGCGATGACGTTGAGCACTGAGTTAACGTTGTCGGGCGCCGCCGCCATGGCCAGGCATGTGATGCTGCCGACGGTGCTGTGAATGAGGATGTTGTCTAGTGGGAGTGTCACGTTCATGCCTGTGAACATGAATGTTATTGTAGGCGCATTTATTGGTTCTTTGTAGCATGTGTCAAACCCTCCAAGGCTTGTGACTGTTAGATTTCTTCCCACCCTTCTTCTGAACGCGTCTCGCACAGCAACGTATGCTGGTTCAACCAGTCGGGTAAATACAGTACCTATGCATTTCACACACAAAAATCATCAGTATTCATATCAGTTTACAGTAATTTATTGACATTCTTCTTCATAGCAAATGAATTCAACAATTCACTTCTAAAACTTATTGCCATACTTGTTGGATAAGATAGGGATGAGGTTCTGCTTAGACTAGGTCTTCAGTAATGTTTTTCCAAAAGGGAACATACATGAAAGTGATAGATGTGCACTCACTAGTGGATTCTCACTCAAGATTTGCTTCAATTTGACTAATTCAAACCTTTCTTTTTTGTTTTTGTTTTGTTTGATCAATCATTTCACTTTTTGAACACAAACCCATTAAAATTGACTTCATTAGTGTGATTTGCCGTTAAAGTGAAGGGAAGATAAAGGAACCTATGGCGAAGTCATTATACTTTTGTAAATTAGTAACCTTTTTGAAGCGTGGTTAGTTAAATAATAAAATGACTAATTGTGCTGAGTGATAGGATGAGATTAGATTGGAGCGTTACCTGAATCAAAAATGGTGCCGGCACCGGTGGTGGGGTTGAAGGCCAAGGCAGCCGGTGGGATGTCGACGACTCTCCGGCCAACCCGGATGGCGACTAGGTTCACATAGTAGAGTGTTGATCTTCTAGGATTTTTGAGGAGAGGGGTGAACTTGATCCTCTTGGGCTGGGCTACAGGCCCAAGCTTCAAGGAGCCCGAGAAGTTGAGGGACTTGAAGCTGGGCAAGCAGTAGGAGAATGTAGATTGGTAAAGATGTTGGGTCTGGGATAATAGTGACAATGGGCCTCGGCCCAAGCCCAATAGGCCCTGTGCTGGAACAGAGCTCCCAGTCGTCTTATGGATACACCCGAAGGTGTGCCCCGGAACTGGGTCAGCCGCTAGCTTCACGGTGTCTTGAACTAAGCTGGCGGCTATGGAGGAGCTGCCGTAGGTGAGGTTGAAATTACACGCCCTTCCGCCGCAAGTGGGATTGGGTACCTGTTGAAAAAAAAAAAATTCACGTGTTGAGAACCAATTGGAGAACCGTTGCTCGTGACCGTTTGCCCCCCAAAAAGGTGGGGCCGCTGACACACCGCCAGAGAGAGCAACCGCATGATTAATGGCAAGGATCACACGCGCTGAAAGAGGCGGCGCGTGGCATCCAGCCTTTTGCGGTTCAATGATGGGATGACGCAAAGTAGTGTGTGGCACATAGTGAGATTTTTGGGTTATGGGGACAATTGTCCATATAACACTTTCTTATTAGGTTTAATACAGACATTTTGATTTTTTTATCAACATCACATTTTTTTTATTCTTCAAATGTGATCTCTAGACTATTTAAGTCGTTTAAGGGATTAAACTATTAATTTTGAAGGATCAAAATAAAAATAAATGCAAACTTCAGAATCAAAAGATTGTACATTATATGCACAGACTTTCAAGGTGCAAATTCATTAAGATATGTATTAACCATTTAAACATTCACAGGTATCATTTGAATATGCCCGTTACGTTAAGATATTATATTAAAAATTTAAAATATTCACAAGTTAGCTATTTATATTTTTATTCAAAAGATAAAAGTTGTTACTATTTAAGGATCTGAATTATAAGAAAAAATTATTTTTCTCTTATAACAAACTTATAATATCTTCATGTTAATTTTATAAAAATGTTAAGCCTTATATATATATTAATTATTTTTTCATGGAAGTTAGAAAACTGGGGTTTAGCTCAGCTCTTGGGCATAAAACAAAACAATGAAATGAAAATTAATAAAGTAAACATTCAGTCTCTAAATAATAATATTAAGTGTGAAGAATCTCTCCACGCGCCATAAGAGAGGCGCGTTAATGACAGGTGGGTTTCCACTTTGAGGAAAGAGATTCATCTCACTCACCTGCTTGCACTGTGGAGCTCCACAGTTGACGTCTCTGGAGGTCGTAGATTTGGCCGGAGAGTAGACTACGGAGGAGGAGCAGCCGACGCAGCCTTCGCAAGGGAGCCAAGCAGCGTCATTGTTGGTATCCATCGCCATAAGGAAGGTGCGAGGCGGCGTGCCAACCTTGACCCTCACAATGTAAGTCGGGTTCTGTGTGATCTGCCTACCGGAGGCGATGGGGACGACGGAGCGCCCCGCAACGAGGCTCGACAGAAACTGGAGGCGAGCTTTATCATCAGCCTGAAGTTGAAGCACAGTCTCCTCCCATGAGAGTTGGGTAGCAGGCTTGAAGGGAGAGCATGGGCTGAAGACGTGGAAGACTTTGAGATTAGAGCCCTGGTCTTGAGCTTCACAGTTGGGGTTGATGGCTAGGGTTTGGGACGTGAGGAAGAAGACAAAAAAGAAGAAGAAGGGAGGAAGAGAGATTGGGAGCTTCATGGCTATGGAGGATCTGGGTTTTTTTCGGTGGTTTCAGAGGAGAAGAGGTTGATGAATATATAGAGAGCTACGGAAAAGGCTGGCTAGTTCCCCAGGGAATCCTGTTACGACAAATTTTGGAATGTAATTTTCTTTTAACATCAATTCATTTTATCATGTTTGTTTTAAATTTTTTTTGGTAGAATAGCTGAAAAATTCCCAATTACAATGACAATATTTTGTTAAACCAGCACAGGATTTTTTATCCAAATTTTATTATTATTGGACAATAAATTTTATATTGACAAAATTTTCAACAATTTTCTCTGAACTTATATACAAGGCACAAGAATGTTTTAAACTTGGATTTATATGAATTTTTATGTTTTGCAAGATCCTTAAATCTTCATGATGGGTAAACCAATTCTATTGAACTTGGGATTCTCCATATATTAATTCAAGAGATCTACTGAAATGAGTAGCTTTTCTTACATTTTTTTTTTGTTCATTCTCTTTACTATTTTCTTCAATTATTAAAATGAACTACATTCTGAATTATTAATATCATAATGCATGTAGTTAAATTTGTGTATTTCAAGTTCTCGTAGTGGTTGCTCAGATGTGACATTGAATAGGTTGAAAATCTAATTTTGTCCAAATTAAAATCGTTAACCTTCTAAAATTCATGTAAGTTCATTAATTATTAAACTCTTTCCGGTATGCAAGAATAAATCTAGTCACACATATAAAAAAATTACTATTACTAAATGATAAATTATTTTGTATCTTAATTCAATGATTTATCAACATTACATATGTCTAACCTCTCCCCCTTAATATAAATTCCAGTTTATTAATTTGAGTAGATTAAGAATTTAAAGACACTACTTAATAATAGTATATATTACATTATTTCTATAAAATACTTATGTATATCATGAGATTATATATCAGTTATAAGTAAGGTAAATTAGTTGAGAGAAAACTAACAAATATATTAGTGAATTAACTCTTTTAATCTTTACAAAAAATCAATTAACTAATAACTTTTGTGTAAGAACCGAATGCAGTACTTTAAAATAATTTATTTTATTTTATTAATTTTTATAAAGTAATCAAACTCGATCTTATATTTTAAAGATATAAGAATAACAAGAATGGGATGATTTGGAGGACATATGTTGGAGGGTAGTGGGGGGTGACCCATACGTTACGCTTTTATGGGAAGTGAGGGGCACACATTAGACTCAGTCTGTATTCCATTTTGTTCTGTACCCCTTCTCTTTTTGCTCAATATTATTTCCCATCTCAACCCAAATTCTAAATTGTTTACCCTCTGATTTCTTTTTTAAGAAAACAATAATTTTTATTTTTTGTTTAATATATATATATATATATATTCTCCTACCAGAAAGTGGAAACAACCTCATTCCAGCCGTTACATGTGAGCATATCTCAGCTTCCAATAGGGTTTTGAACCTTAAATACTATTTTCTGTTACTTAGCACAAGCATAACCCACAAGTAATTGACAATTAAATCAGACACCGAATGTGATTAACTTTTTTTTGACATTGACTTATCGCATTATGAAAGCAGTAAGTACCCTCCGATTCATCAAAACCTAGTGATCCTTTAAATATATTTAAACCATATAATTAATATATTTACATGTAATTAAGACTTAAAGTTTTTTTGTGTATATCTGAGCCATGGAACAAATTTCCGATTTTTTTATAGGTCCTGAAATTTTATAATAAGAGATTTTTTAAGAGCCATCGGTGGATTATTTATGATACATCCCACACCTCAGTGACATCAGCATCATCATGCAAGGAAAGAAAAAAAATCGGTGACGGTGATCGTCTGTGTCATTTCATAGGATGCTCCTCCCTCAAGCACGTGTGCTCACTGTTCATTACCCACTCAAGCTTAACGGTACAATTATTGCTCAATCTTGATTTACCATTTATTCTTATATTTTGATTCTCAACACTATGTAGTCAAATCATATTATTTTGCTGGGAGAATTGAGCTTGGGTCCGTCCATAAATTATTATCTTAAGAAATTATCAAATTAACATAAAGCCTTCAGAGGTTTATGTGAGATTTATTAAAATTTTGAAAAAACAAATTTACCATGTTTATTATCAATGGCATATTGATTTATGAAGGCACATTTACTTATCATTGATGGTATCATTAACTATCATGCATTCATGCTCTAACCTGTTGATTGTGAAACTTTGACTAAACACTAATAATACATTGACTTGTCAATTTAAGCACTTTGGCTTATCATTATTGACACTATACCTTTTTTTGCCCTAACTTATTAGTAACCACGTACTGACTTATCAATTGAGGTATACTGACTTGTCATTGGCGATATATTGACTTGTTATTAGCGACATTGACTTCTTAATTGACAAGTGAAGATAAATTCGTCTATGTGTCTAGTGACTTCATATCAATTTGATTATTTTCTTATATATAACAGTGATGGTTTATGTGTAATTAAGAGATTGAAATTTGACTTAACAATATAAGAAATGCATACTTTGATAATGAAAGTTCAAGTTGAATGGTCAAGACACTACATTAATTCTTTTTCAATATTGGCTGGATAATTAAATAAACTAAAAGATAAAATATATACCCTCAACATGAATTAATTTAATTACATGTTTATTTGATTTAAAAAATTACCAGTTTTTAATATGAATAAATATATATTTTCCTTTTTTTTTTGAAAATTTATCTTTAAGGATACGTTGAAGTGCATGATGGTATAGCAATAATGTTTGGGTGGCTTTAGTGATTATTGCAAATCATTGCACCAATAGTGTTCTCAAAGAATCAACATTCTCTGGTCCTGCGCACACAGAAATCTGGTTTCTCTTTTCTTCCTTCCTTCCTTTCATTTATTTTCTTTGTCTTTTATTTTTATTAATAATTTTAGTATATCTTTTATTTTAAATTTTGACATAAATTATAATATTAATTTTAAATTGTTAATATTTGATTTCCATATTAAAAGGGAATAAAATAGAGAAAAGCCATTTTTCTACAGCATAAGGTAAATATATTATTATCTCCTATCATAAATAATATAAGATATAACTTAAGGTTGAAATTAAATTTTACTGTAACCTAAATCTTATATTGAAGATTAGAGATAGCAGTTTAAATTCAAGTTAAAGTAATGTATCTTTTTAAGCATAATGAATATGTTTAGTAAATGGTAAAGTATAATTTTCTTCTGAGAAATCAAGAGTAGAGGCTAGATCCTTACCAATTTGGATGCTATTTACATGAGATTTTAAAATCAATATTTTTAAAATCTGGACCAAATGTTAAACATGAAATGGGTTCTCAAAGTCCAACATGATGGATTGGTAGGCAAACATATAATGCAATAATTAAATAAAAAATTAATAAGAATAACGATGTGTATTGATAATATGTAATAAAAAAGTTCATAATAAAATTAATTGCCAAGAATTTCTTAAGTGGGTCAATTTTTTAAAAATTTTTTATGGTTTTTTCTTAATCTTTTTGGCATTTTCCTACCAGGTCAAAAAAATCATCTTGTTTTCTAAAATCCGTTCTAATTATCATTTTAAAGAAGTGTTTGGATTGATTTTTGAAAAGTGATTTTACATAATTCAATGTAAGTATGTTTTATTTCAGTTTACCTAAAAGTGTTTCTAGAAGTTTAATAAACAATGTTTAACTCTAAGTTTTGGCTTAATGATTTAGAGGGGATGGGAGGGAAATTTTTTAGATGAATTTTAAAAAAGTTGAAGAAATGGGGTTATAAAATTTTAAAAAAGGTATGGTATATGATAAAAAAAAGTTTAAAAAAAGTCAAATAAATTTTTTGAACCCCACTTCTCTGTTTTTTGAAAATCCAACTTAAAACTTTTTTACCTCCATGCATTTTCCCTCCCTCCCCTCGTATCAAACATACCCTAAATGTCTCCAATGAAACATGGCATTCATAAGAATAATTAAAAATAATTTAAACACTATTTAATAATTAAGTTATCAAAATAAAAAAGTAACGTGGGACAAATAAATCAGAAGCCATAAAAGCCAATTGATTATGACCCAAAATTAGAGATGTAGGGAAGAGTGGGCAAGATTCTCATAATTAATCTATACGTAAATTAGGAAGTGGGAATCAAACAATGACCCCATAAAAAAAGTTGATTTGATGATCGACACATTAATTAAATAATTACATAAAAAAGATAAAAAAACAAAAAAAAGGAACTTTAATGATTCTAAATCTTAATGGAACATATACAAATTAAAAAAAAAAAAATCATATTTGAGTTAAGAGCATACTCACTTAACCACACAGAGACACCCACTAAGAGTAAATTTCTAGATCCACCATTTCTCTACCTCATAATATTCTTCTCTTTTATTTTTTATTTTCATACTTTAGTTTTAATTAAATCAGACACTGAGATCTCTGTCAGAATATGTTTTTCTGTATTTTTTAATAAATCATGTTTCGTCTTTATAATTAAGAAACGTTTAAAAATCTTCTGACAATTCACGAAAAGGCAGATGGAAAAATAATATATTTTTCGTAAAGCTAAAAGTATTGTCTATTAATAAGAAAAAAAACTAATCTCTCTTCCAGTTCCAATATGAAGAACGAGTAGTAAACAACTGCCGAGTAAGATTCTTGAATTCAAGCTTATGAATGGAAAAAAAAATTAGTAAGTTAAGCTATATAAAACTCTTCTAAGCTACAGGTAAGTAACCCATTAACCTTTAAAATTTTACAATAAACCCACTCTTTTTTTAAAAAAATTATATAGATAACCCCAAGTTATCCATTTTATATCCCATTTTTATAAGTACATAAATTCTCAAAATTTATATGAATGCAAGTATGGAACAAAAATCATGGCAGAGTTAAAGGAATTTTTTTGACCTTTTCTTTCCTTTTTTTTTCCATATTTAAACATTTTAAAATTTATTTTTCAATATATTATTAAAATGCTTTTTTGACTTTATGTCAAATTAATTTTTTTAAAAGTCTATTAAGCTTAAATCATATTATATCTATCCACTTTCGCTCTAACTTCTATTTACAAAAGCCAGTTAGGATAAAAGTCACTGTCACAAACCTTAACAATGGGTGACAAAATCGAGGTGAATTTTATATAATTTAGGACAAAACTTAGATCTGTTTATTCAGTTCAATTCACTAATCAAATCCTGTTTATTTAATTATATTCTGCATCTTCTATCGCTCAATTATATAATGCAGTTCAACCCTGCAATTGCATGCATACAGCTAAACAATTATTGGGTGAATTGTGATACAGATCGAATATTACGATCTGACACATTCAAGTAATAGTACGAAATAAATTGAATAATCTTTGTTTACATCTTTTTTTTCCTAAAAAAATTGTGTAAACATTTTCGTGCTTTAAAATTAATGGATCTATTTTGTTTTTACTCAAAACACAGCATATTTAGTACAAATGGAATCAATCCACAAGAGAACCTCACACGTGATTTCTCCATTATCATTCACACACTTCAAGCGCTTTATCACGTGCCTCCATCAATCAGATTGATAGATCCATAGCCTTGACGTACTTTTATGAAAATTAAAGAAAAAATGTTTGCTAAAGTAAAATTAATTAATTAATCCACCATGTGAAATTGAATTTGCATTTATATAAATCGGAGTTCGTATACGAGAAATTCAATCATAGTATGCACGCATTTCTATCTCAATTGCAATCTAGTTTCTAAATTTGAACTGAATGTAATTTAATTCCTACAATTTTGATTCAATTAAGATTGACTCCTTAAATTTTAATTTGACGTCACTTCGTACATATAATTTAACCATTTGGGGAAAAAAAAAGTTAAATTCTTCTTTACAAGGGATTGGCAGGTTTTATTAAGCCATGCATACATAATGATAAGGAGATTAACATTGAAGAGAATGAATTGTATTGAATTAAAATTTAAAAATTGAATTTCAACCGAGCAAACAAAAATAATGATTTAATTGCACTGAGTCGAGTTACAAGTGAAGCAAAAATGTAGGTACCAATTACATTCATTTTATCTTTACCTATTTATTTATATTGTACCGTTTGAGTTTGTTTTCTTTAACAATAAGTTGTAAAATCTGATGTGAATATTTGTTCATATTCAAAAGAACAGAAAATTCCAGATGATGTGCAGCCAAAAGATTGAGACTTTTGATAAAAATCCAGAGACCCAACAAGAATTGCAAATTCCAGCTAATTGATGAGACTAATCATAATTAATTACAAAAGTATACTATTTTATATGCACTTGATTGGTCTCACTAAGCACTTTTTTGACCCTTATGGAAAAAAGTTGCACTTTGGATGTGAGAACAATTTCTAACAAATAACAAATACAAAGTTGGATGAAATAAAAGGATATAAAACCCTATTAAAGCCATTACCTAATTTATATATAATAGAATAAAAATAAAAAAGGTAGCTGATGAATGTTTTTTTTTTCAACTCATACTGTCAATAAACATTGCTTCGGATAATATCAAATCTTTCAATGATATTTATGCAATATAACTTGAAAATGAGCCTCATAAATTAAAATGGGGTTGAATCGTAATCCAACATACAGAATCCACTTCTTTCTACATGTTTGTGAATGCATTTCTGATCGCATTATACGTAAATTGAGACAAAACTTCTCTCATATATTTATATCAGAATCCGTAAAATCATTCTCTTAATGGATTCCCAAACATGTACTTTATCTTTTCGTTCCTTGATTCTAATTAAACTTAAAAATTATTTTCGCTTTTTATGCCAAAACAGAGTAATTACAAATTGTAATCATTGAAGAAAAGCCCCTTTATGAAATTTTAATCCTCTAACTAGTTAGCATGTGAATGTAGCACTTTAATTATCTGCGCATGCTGTAACATTTTGTTGTAGCTACTAATTAATAAAATATTTATATTAATTTACATACAAATTTTAAGTCTCTTTTTTTTAGATAATCTATAAAAAATCAAACCATGTAATTAAATAGAATATAATAAAGTACAAAAGAGTTAGTTTACAAAGATAAATTTATTATATGTTTTAATTCATTACATACCTACAAATACAATTATGCGTACAAAGGAAAAAATGTGTGGGACACAGAAGAACTATTTTTTTTTTATCAAAAGACACAGAATAAATATGACAATAGATGAGATTCACATTTTATTTATATTTATATATATAGTAAGGGAGTTATCATAATGTATAGTTACAATGCATATAATAAAAAAAAAGGATATTTTAAGAAATCGAGACACATTTATTATAAATAACTAATTTAATTAATTTTCTTAATGTTCATGAATTAGTTATCCAAATCTAATATTAATGATCAAGATGAGCATTTGTTTCACATTAATAAAATTAAGTGAGCTCCATTGTAAATGAAGTTTTATTTAATGATGTAATACCTCCAATTTTAAATGAGGTCTTATATTTAGGATTGAATGTGGTATTATATGATTCATAACTGACAAATAATACAACTTGTTAGAATGTCAAAGGGTGAATAATCAATACTCCCTTTTAAGAAGTGAATTACACTCCTTACAACTTTCGGAAAAAAAAAAGGCAAGTGTTAAAGATTTTATATATGATTTTGTGAAATAAAAACTTTCTGTTATAAACACTCACTGTTATTTTTACGTTGCATATATATATATATATATATAAGATGAAGAATATGACAATGATGTATAAATTTTCTAAAATTAAAAAAAAAAGAGGAAACAAATTAATTAAACAATATATATATTTAAACAAATTAACTATACATTTTATTTTTGTATCTTTAAACAATATATATTTAATTCTTTTGTGGTAGAATAAAAACAAATTTCCTGACAGATTGGAAGCTTGGGAAATAGACAAAACAGGCAAGGGTCCAACATACATGACAGTAAAAATGTTTTTAACTTTTAATGAAAATACATATTCATTATTTGTATTATTGTTTAATTTTCATTATTTAGGATAAAAATAAGAAAATAAGATTTTTTTAAAAAAACATGACTATTGAAATTTCATTTAGATAGTGGTCGGAATTTTTAAGGTTATTAGTAAAGATATGTGCATGCAGAGCAATTCCAAACATAATTGAAATGTATAATCATATTGTATGAAATAAAAAAAATTATAAAATTGAAAATAAGATAGTAAATTAAAGTTGAGATTTATGGAAAAATTGATTCGAAAAAATTAAAAAAAAAAAAAAGAGAAGGAGAAGGACATGAAGGGTAAAAGACAAATGTTGTTATGCACTTTAAGCAATTAGGGGTTTAACTGTCAAATATGATTCAGATGGGGTTTGTCATATATCCTTGCCAGCCAAAGTAATGTGTAACTACATCACCAATAATGTTGGTCAAAAAAAAAAAAACTACATCACCAATAAGATAATATTTATATTTATTTAATTCGATTTATAAATCAACATGTTTCATCAAAATTATAAACAAAATTTAGATATCATTAATTATGTCTTAAAATTTAATAAATTTTGATTTTATTATTATTTAATAGGTGAAAAAGTTCTAATGTGTGATAAAATTATGTATTCTTATGAAAATTTTAATAATGTGAATTGAATATATATATAATAAAATAGTTTTTTTCTTATAAACAAGACCATATGAGTAATAAATACACAAAGGGTTAGAGTTGCATCTGCGGCAAAAGAAAATAGTAAAAAATTGTCTAGATTGATTTGACTATGAACAAAAAAGGCCGTTGAAGGTTCTGATCATAAAGTTAGATTAAACATTACAAGTTTTTTAAAAATGGGTAAAGAAAGATAAAAAAATGCTTTTTATTAACAATATATTTATTATTTAAATATAGTGTGATTCATGTATTCGGACATTTTGCAAGGCTTGTTATTTTTGTGAATAAAATATTTTATTTATTTATATAGATATCTTTTAATAGATACAATTTTATTTTAGATGTTGGGTTGGCCCATATTTGGTTATGAAGAATCAATTATAATTGTTTTTTTTTCTGGGAGTGTCACGGGATGCCATTGCATGATGCCGTATCATTTGGGTATCGGGACCACACTCCATTTTAGGCTTCTGCCGACACACTTGGACTGTTGGACGCATCTTGAACCTCAAATAATTTTTTTAAAAAAAACAAAAAATCGGAGAATTAAAGAAAGGAACTTTATACATTTTTAATTCAAATATAAGAAGGTGATTTTCTTCTTCTTTTTTCCTTTAAAGGAATGATAGATAAAATTTTATTTGCAATCAACATTTTTCCCTCAAATAAAAAATGGTGTTGCAATTTCTTTTTTTTCTTTTTCTTTTTTGCTTCTGCCATGAACGTTAAATTGATGCTAAATTAGTTTATGGTTGTGCTGAAAAGCAACAAATAAAGAAAAGGAACAAAAATGGAATATACTCTAATTAAAAACCCACCGACATAGGCCTTATTCGCCTAGAATTTAACATCAGGAATTCAGGATAGTATACAGATAGAATTATATATATATATATATATATTTTATAGATTGGGGAGCACTTCAAAGTCCTAACATAATATGAAAAGAACGTGAAAAGAATGGATTCGTCGTTTTAGTGATTGTTTGGGAACTTCGTTGGAAAATAGATTTTTGTAGATTTTGAGACATTTTAAAAATTTTGAGATAGTTTTACGGATTTCAAGATGGTTTTTATGAATTTCGAGATGGTTTTTACAGATTTCGAAATAGTTTTATTTTGACTTACGTGCACCGTTTGAAAAAATGGCTTTCCAAACAGGCACTTATTTGGTGTTGGTCTTCTGAGTTCACATATTATGGAGGTTGAAATTAAACGACAAAGCCCTTGGATCCTAAGGGCACCTTGTTGCAACCTAAATCTATGACTAGGTTTTGTTTTTGTTGAAATATTGACATAAGTCACACTTTTATTTTATTATTAAAAAATACTCCCTCCGATTCGTAGGAGTTTACTGATTTATAAATTAAAAAAATTAGTGAAATAAACTATTTCTGAAAAATGTGTTTCTTTTTAAAAACCAATTTTTAATTATTTCCGTTAGGAGTTTACCGATTTATAAATTAAAAAAACTTAAATCAACTATTTATGAAAGATGTGTTGTTTTTTAAAAAAAATTATTTTTTCAATTATTTCCATTAGATGCTATCTCTATTTCCTTTGGAGAATACTTAGATCAAATTATTTATATCCATTGTGTTAAATTCTCTAATCACATATGACTTGTGTTTTATATTTTAAATAGTATCATTTACTTATAAATCAAAATAAAAAAAAGACACATAACCATTTATGCTTGAAAAATACAATATAAACGAACTTGATGCAAGTATTGTTATATTTTTTTATAGGCACATGTATATAATTCTATTGAAGGTGATAACGCTTGAAATACTATCAGTCACTAAATTTTTTTTAAAAAAAAAATACATAGGTTTTCTCCATAAAAGAACAGGAGCCAGCAAGCCCGACATTCATTGAGAACAAATTACCAAAAAAAGAATGTTTAAATATAAAAGAGAACCATTTAATTTTTAACTGCTCAAGGAGTTGAAGCATGTATACATTGATCTATGATTCTAGGACTAAACTCAAATTAAAAATATGTCCTATAAAGCTTTTTCTTTTTTTCTCTTCTACGGCCAGAATGTCCTATAAAGCCTCTTGTTTTAATGCAAGTTGCTTTTAAAAAAATGAAGATGAACGAAGCCAAACTAGGATGAGCCCCAATTAGGGATATTGGCAGTAGCCTCGTTCAACATCTTTACCAGAGTCACCTGCAAACATCATAATCACATCTAGCAGAGATTAGCAATGCCTCTAGTACACTAAGGGGAAAAACTTCTTGCATGTTTGAAAACACATTAGGATGTGCTTTTTTTTTAATGCCTCTAGTACACTAAGGGGTAGAGATTAATGATTTGAATATTACAAGTATCATTAAACCGTGATTTCCCACTTATAAAGAAGCTTATATATCATTAGGCTACAAGGCAATTGACCATGTTAGGATATGTTTAAAATAGCGAAAGGTAACTTTCAAGCAGCTCAAAGATTGCTTTTGCCAAAACCACATTCTGACCCCTATCAGCTTAATTCCCAAATAAGCATTAAGCCAACTTTGTCATATGACACAACCTTTGTATGTTTCTTAGAGGGAGGTCTTGCGTCTTCGTTCTATTATCTATTTTCTTTTCTTATTACATCAAGAGAATTTGAATTCTAATTCTTATAAACACTCGGCCTACCATTACCATTATGGTCTAATTATAGGGCAGACTTGTCAGACTAGTAAGTGCCTTGCCACCAGGTTAGTGCTAGGCGAACTTCAAGGCCAAGCAAGCAACTTAGAACCATGGAAGTTAGGGAACGCACCTTGTTGGTGTCAATGGACATTATTTTATTTATGAATGTTGGGAGTGTAGTGGTACTTGTGGGCGCTCTTGTTCATGAGGTTGATATTTATAATGCACTCCCTACAGTTGTTCAAATCAACATCCTTAATCT
>JANTPZ010130122.1:0-20039 GCA_025593235.1 Vachellia pachyceras
ATGCATTGTTTGTAATGTTTGCTACTGGGATTCCTCGAATCTCACCCTCCCCCATTAACCATTTCTAGGTACAAGTGCATCCAAGAGTAAGGAGAAAGTTTATGAAGTTAAAGCAAGGAATTTGTCATGAGCATGGAATGTATATATGTCATGTAATATGTCTTATGAGCCCATGCATGTATGGATGTTATATGATAGCTAAGAACTCCTAAATGAATGACCAAATATGGTTCAAAAAGAATTAGGAGTTAGGGTTTCAAAAAGATGATTGAAAATGATAAGTTTGACTTTTTATCAAAGTGAAGTTGGTCAAACCCCTAACTTGGGCCTATTTCAAAACAGGGTAAATAAACTCCAATTGATTTGAAACTTTACAGAAAAATAGTTGGCATTGTAAGGTTTAAAAAAAGCCAAAGAACAATGGATTTGGAGTTTTGTACAGAAAGTTATGATGTTCCAAAGATTGAAGAAAATCACTGAAAAACCTGGGAAAATAGAAAAATGACCAAATGAACAGTACTTTTTCATGAATTAAAATGTATCATTTGGGAAAGTAAATGACTCAATGAGTATTTTTCCCTTATAAAAGAACTTACAAGCTTCAAATAGAAACTGGAAGCACTCAATTTCGATTTTTCTACAATTAGTTATGAATTTTCAAAGTTAGTCCAAAAATCTGTGAATAGTGACGTGAATAGGAACCTTAAACTTGAAAATTTTATTTTTCACTCTTTGGTTACTTTAAGTCACTAAAGGCCTAAAGGTGCTTCCAAATAGATATTTAATGAAGCTAAAGGTAAAGATTAAGGAGTGTCACACAAAGCACCCCTGAGATTTCCAAATCCACTATCAAATGTAATCTTAGGCTTCCCAAGACTGTACAAATGGGAACCCACTCCCCCTCAAGTTTTTCACTAAAATAGAGTGCTTCACTCTCTGTTTTCTAACTCTATTTCAGCCCACATGATACAAGGTCCCAACCTTATGTTTCTCACAGAATTACAATGTTTAATTACCCAAGGAATCTCTATGAAAGAGTAAATGGCAAAGTACTGAAGTTTAGAATGAATATCATAAGAATTATAGAGAATGAAAATGAATAGCTATGAATGCTTAGAATATTCATCTCTCGTGTCTTTTCTGTAATCAATGCTTGATCCTTTTATATATGAAGAGTAATGAAGTTGCCGTTAAAGACAATTTAATGTCCGTTACTCTCATCAACTACTTCTTCATCTTCGCCATTAATGTTGCATTAAATGCGTTTGAGGAATGTAGGTGATGACGACTGAATCATGTAATCTATCTGTAAGAGGCGTGAACAGCTTTTTCTCTTTCTATGATTGAGATTCAAAATGTTGTTAATCACCAATAAGTTAAGTTGTAGAGAGTAGGTAAAAATATGTCAGAGAAAAATAGCCGTTGAGAAAAGCAATACTCGAGTTTTGTTTCACAACACTCGAGTGATAACCAAGTATTTTGAATTTTATAAAATAATAGTCGAGTGATTTGTTTCAAAGCTCGAGTTTTTATAACACTTTTGATATTGCTCAAGTGTTTGCTAAGAGTATTGCAGAAGTTTTTGAATTCAAGCACAAATACTCGAGTGTTAAAAAAATTTATGCTCGAGTGTTAAGAACACTTTTAGTTGCTACTTGAGTGTTCAGAGAAGAACTTGAAGTGAAGTCTTTTGAGATGTCACAATACTCAAGTGTCAAAAACATGATACTCGAGTGTTTTGATGGAAGTGTTGTGTTTTGAGAAAAAGAGTATTCAATACTCGAGTATTGAAAACCCAATACTCGAGTGTTGACAACACTTTCATCAAATGCTCAAGTGTTTTGCTTGAAGTGTTGTGTCACGTTTGAAAACATTGCCCGATACTCGAGTGTTGCTAATTAGCGCTCAAGTGTTGGCAACACTTCTTTCACAACTCGAGTGTTCTGCTTCAAGTGAAGTGCTGTGACTTGAAAAACAACTCAATACTCGAGTATTCCAACATAATACTCGAGTGTTGACAATACTTACATCTGTAACTCAAGTACTCTGCATCAAGTGAAGCATAGTGTTTTGAAAATAAGGCTCAATACTCGAGTATTAAAACATAATACTTGAGTGTTTCTAACACTTTAACATCAATACTCGTTTTTCACTTGAAAATATTCAGTTTAAAAAAAAATTCTAAGTCACAATACTCGAGTGTTTCAATAACATTACTCGAGTGTTGACAACACTTCAACCTAATACTCGAGTTTTCATTCAAAGTGCTGAATCACAGAAATATTTTAACTCACAGTACTTGAGTATATACATCTATTACTTGAGTGTTATCAACACTTTCAACAATAACTCGAGTGTTGTCTGAAAGTATTGATTTTTAATACATGAAAAAAAGGTTTAATACTCAAGTTTTAAACCACAATACTCGAGTATTCCTAATACTTTCATACAAACTCGATTATTAAGCACAGAACTCAAGTGTTTCAAAATAAACACTTGATCAACAACAATTCAAGCTTCATAATTCCTAAAATCATTTTGTTATCATCAAAATATGGCATCAACATTCTCCCCTTTTTTGATGATGACAAAAACTTTTAAAATTAGGATGAGGAATTAAGGAATTATGAGCTTAAAAATTTTAGAAAAAACTTAAAGCATGAAAGCAAGAAACCATAAAGAGATATGAATCAAGATATTATTCATAAGCCATTCATAAACTATAAGTCATAAGTATTCATGATAAATATCCAAGAGTGCAAATACAAATAAAGAAATAAAATATGAAGCACATCTGATTTTCTTTCTCCCCTTTTTGGCATCAATCAAACAGGGGGTGAGTGATGAGGAGAAGGAGCAGGATCAGATGATGGTACAGGGTTAGAACTGGGTTGAGAGTTAATGACAGGTGCAGAGGGAGCCACAGAAGATACAGGCTGGACAAGAATAGGCTGAGGCATAGGATGCAGTATGGAAGATGAAAAGCCAATCATAGCTAGTACTGCATCAGTAGGAGGATCCTTAGGAGAGTGAGATGGTGGAAGAGGAGGAGCAGAAGAGGATGCTTGATATTCTCTGATGAACTACTCAATGGAGGTAACCCTGTTATCCAAGCCACTCACTATCTTCTGTAAAGTCAATCATAGCAGAAAAGGATCCTCAGGAGAATGAGATGGTAGAGGAGAAGCAGAAGAGGATGCTTGATATTCTCTTATGAACTGCTCAATGGAGGCAACCCTGTTATCCAAGCCACTCACGGTCTTCTGCAAAGCATCAAATTTCTCTAGGAATGCATCTTTGAATATAATAAGGTCCCTGGACAAAGATGTGACTGCCACATCTAATGTCTTCCCTGAGAAATAGTCTCCTACTAACTAAGCCTGAAATTTAGTGACAAAGGTCTCTCACATTCTCCTGAACTTTGTCTCTATGTAAGTCTCCAAGGAAGCCTGAGAAAATGATGGAGCAGAAGAGGGCTGAGGTGGTGCAGAAGACTGGGCTTCATCCTGTCCTCGGGATGTGGCAGATGTGGCCTTTCTCTTCTTCTTTACTGGCTAAGACTGAACATTCACCACATCTATGTTCATCCTATGGAAGTGCTAGGCAGAAAACATGATGGGGTTCTCAACCTTCTCCACTATGTACCATACTTTTGAAGTTAGAGAACCTAAATCTCCACATCTCATTGAACACAAGCTGTCCAATGTTCTTCTTTTCTATAGCCATTATGGATGCCAGAATATGATAATCCTCATGGGCCAAGTAAGTATAGTTATTGCTCTTATTTACCAAACATCTAGAATAGATGTAGTGAATAGTCCTCTGTACAACTGGCATAGAGGCTGGATCAAAGAATAGGGTACTAGGATAATCTTCCCCATGTCTCAACAATTCAAATATCTCCTTTTTAGAAAAATCTTTCAACTTCTTATCAAACTCATGAGTCCCAAGATAGTCACTGATATTATCAGCAGTAATACTTATCTCTATACCTCTAATCCTAGTGACCATAGAATGATGAGTAATATTCCCTTTCTCATCTGTCAAGGAGTTGGATTTCATATTATTGTAGAATATCCTCACCATCTCAAGGGAATATGGCATGTTAATTGTAACAGACCTTAACTACCTCCTTAGCTTCATTATACATCCATGGCACAATATGGCTATGATCGGGCTTAGATACAATGATTGGCTCCTATGGCACAATTTCCAATAACTTTTTGTGATGGAACTCATGTTATTTTTGCACATATATATATGTATGTAATGGTTTTAGATTATATTTAAAGCTTTAAATATTTTTGCTCTTATTTTGAATATTTTAATCCATAAAAATTTAAAAGAATTGAAATAAAATTCTTTTTTGAAGTAACTTTTATAGTTTAAAAACATATTCTACTACTCCGTTAAGCGTAAAAATGATTGCTTGAAATGTCTTAATTCCTCTGAAGACTTTAGGAACTATTTAATTAATTTTTGAGTTAAGGTGTAAATTAAATAATATTTTTCAAATGTAATTACCCTCACCTAAAGGGGGAAAACTCCCATTGCTAGTCGTTTTTTCGTAGGTTGGCTACTAAGAGATTTGATTCTACCAACTTTAGGTTCCCCAAAATTATGTGTGATAATTGGGTCACTAAAGTTTCTGAAAATAACTTGTGCAAAATATTATATAATGTAATTATGAAGTTTTAAAATTTATAAAATGGTATGAAAATAACAATAATAGCTTAGCAAATGGCAAGTTATTTTGCACTGTAACTTGTCTTCTTGTTTTTGTTTCTTGCCAAATGCACTTTAACTTGCCACTGGCTTAGGATTTGTTTGGAAACCCATTCTAAAATCTAGGTTTGGCTTCAAAACCTAGGTTTTACCTCAAAACTGAGGTTTTGTCTCAAAACTGAGGTTTTGTCCAAGCAAAAATTTTTTCCCCCAAAAGCTATTTTGGTTACCAAACCTCGGTTTGAAACCTATAATTTCTCTTTCCTACTTTTTCTTCTTTTTTCTACTTTTTTATCTTTCCTCTTTCCTACTTTTTTCCTTCTTTCAATTTCATCTTTCCTACTTTTTCCCTTCTTTCTCTTACCTCTTTCCTCTTCCTCTTTCCTACTTTTCATTCTCTCTCTCTTTTTCCTACCTATTTTTTTGCCTCGGAATCCATAAAAACTAATAACTTCCCATACATAAATCACTTTTCAAAACTTAGGTTTTACCTCAGAATCTGTAAAAGCTATTTTTCAAAATCTATTCTCCAAAACCTAGGTTTTGCTTCGAAATCTGTATAAGCTATTTTCAAAATCACATCCAAACAAGCTCTTAGTTTTGTCATTTGTTAAGAGAAATTGCTTTTTTCTCCGATGTTCAAATCATTGTATATATCTTGAAGCTGGGTAATTATGTTACATAAATTTTGAATTTTTTTTTCTTTAAGAGGTTTATTATTAGCTCAATGGTCATTTATCTTTAGCAGAACCACCATAAGGCACTGGCATTTAATCCCACCTTGAGGTTTTCATGCCAAATGTTGCAAGTTCAACAAGAATTCGTTGGATCTTCATATCAATGTGGAAGTCAGGGAAAACCCAAGTGTTTCTAAGACAGATAGGTACATACACGTGGCAAGGTAAAAGAGGAATCGTGTATCTAACCAAACATCGTATACTTTTCAAAAATGCAAAAGTACATGTGAGCAAAATACAGGGCTTGATGGGTGCACCTTAGGCAATCTTGAAACTTACATCTAGTTCTTTGTTTTATTTTCTTTTTTCAAGGATTTTGGATTTAGCTTAGTCTAAAGGTTTTATTCATTTTAAATTATGTCAATACTATATATCCCAGTTATTTAGTTTTTATTATTATTTTTTCAGGACTAAAAAATAATATATTCCCTGTGATTATTATGGTATATATGGATTTATCATCTACGCCTAAATTTTAATTTCGGCTAGAAAAGTGAAACTAAATAAATAAGGGAAAATTGCCCTAAGGTCCCATACAAACCAATTAATCATAAAATGATCCCAAACATTGACATAATCACGCTCAAATTCTAAGGGATTTTTTTTATTAATTTCAATTGTAAATTTATGATGATGCCCATTGTGAATTAAAAAAAACTCCAAACACCTTCTTCCCTTAACGAATTGGCGCCACCATATTCCTTCCTGTCGTTGCCATTTCCACAGACAGCAAGGAAGGTGTTTCAGGTGAAGCTGTCTTTTGCTTGCCAGGTTCCTTCTCCGACGGAACAACTATCCTAGGGAATCGATTGTTACAGCATCATCCTAGGGGTTTTATTCAAGTGTGGTCCAAACCTTATTTAGGTACCTCTTTTATCCTTTCTTGATTTATAGCTTTGGGAGTGGGGATTGAAAGCTGTAACTTCAAACTTAGTTTCAATATATTGAGCATTACTTAGTCTTATCACTCTAAATGTAGTTTCCTGTGTAGTTTAGTTCTATTATATATGCGATATCAA
The DNA here is from genome assembly GCA_025593235.1 of Vachellia pachyceras. Lineage (NCBI taxonomy): Eukaryota > Viridiplantae > Streptophyta > Magnoliopsida > Fabales > Fabaceae > Vachellia > Vachellia pachyceras. The sequence goes on from JANTPZ010130122.1 coordinate 6,482, forward strand.
GTGCTATCGTTTTTCTTTCACATTGAAATATGCGAGAAGAATCAAACCTGCATGTGTATTTGATTGAACATCAAATCATGTAAGATAGAAAAAGAAAATTTCAAGTCAAATGGTTTACGATGGTAGAGTAGGTCATGTGTTTTTATTCAATCCAATAAGGGCTTTCGAGAGAGATGAGTGGAAGCGCCTTAATAAGTTTTCGTAAGAGGATTGGAATTATGTGGAAATAGAAGCCATATGTGATCCACCTGATTTGTCCATAATTAATTCTGGAGTTTATTTCTACAGGCAGCAAACAAATATGGAGAACGTCCAGTTCAAGTCTCCTCTGCTTTTCTTGAATGCTCCAGGAACTTCACTGAAACAAAGGGCAACAGCTTCTCCTAATGAACCAATCAAGAATTTCAACCAAGAAATTTATAAGGAAGCTTAAGGGAACTGATAAGATAAAACACGTTAACGTAGAGAAGAACAAGGTGTGTACTTCTTGCTAATGTTGTTGTTTCAAGTTTTTGTTTTCCCCTTTCATATATTGCAGAAGAATTAAACACAACACACTTCTCATTTGTGTAACAAAGCAAAGGTGTTTCCTATGGGTATGTATGTTTGAGATTTTTGTATTATTAGCTATCAAATGTATAGAGTTAGTTGTCCTATTTTTGTAATACTGCCTCTATGCAGCATTTGTTTTCTACTTTTTATGATTTTGATTTGATATATAGAGTTGGTTGTCCTGTTCCTTTGTAATCTAAAATTTCTTACCCCCTCTAAGCTTTAATACAAGTCCCTTTTTCATTATCTTACATAATTAAAGAGTCAAAAGTTGGTTACGTCAGGCAATATTGAAGGCAATGGACTACGTCAGGAGATCAAGCTGAATGAAGAATTTATTGGCCTAGAGTCTCAAAAGCAAATGGCTGGTGAAGATCACACAGATAATACATTGTGGGAAAATGATTGTACAATTAAGTTCTATATGATGGTTGCTATATTAATACAATTAATGTTTAATTTTTTCATGTATGTGATTGTAGTTTAATTAAGTTCTATATATTCAAAGGGAATGTATGGTGATTTTGCAAGTTGGAAAAGTAAAGTTGAGCAATAGCTTTTTGGAAATTACAAATAAATTGTAGGGATTGTAATTTACATCCACGCAGATGTCATATACAACTCCAGCAGCTGTAAGTTACGACCCCAACAGCTGTCATTAACAACCTAATGTCACGGGGCTAGTCTTTCAACCCGTGCGGCAATTAGACAATCTTCACTAGAAGTTGTTAAGTAAGCCTTTTTTGTATGAAAAAGAGGATGCTTGGCAAAGTTGAGGAAAAGGGAAAGCTTGAGGGCAAGAGAAAGAGCTTGGAGAATGTGAGAGTAGTATTGATTTTGGAACTTGAGGTTGTTGTTACAAATGAGGGGGGGTGAGGTATTTATAGGCCTCCCCCTTGAAAGTAGAATGTTCCCACCTCCTTAATGGACGGTGGAGATCGAATTGATCCTACGGTTACAATTCATTCTCTAGAATTCTCTCAACAAATATCTAGATATTTACATGGAAAAATCTAGAGGCAAATATTAAAATATTGAGGCTAAAGTTGTATAGACTTCTCTAGAATATCCTGGCATTCTCTAGCACTCCTAAGGTTATTTGGGAGCCTTTTGGAGGATTCTGGGACGTTCCGGAACTTCATAACCTCATGAATAGTGACATTCTCCCCCACTTAGTTTCGCGAAGCCCTCGTCGCACCTTCCTCCTTGTAGCATTGGATTTGATCATTAAACTGCCACAGGAGGTCCTCTCGTTCCCAACTACTTTAGATTCAGGTTGACCCTTCCATTTGATTAAATACTCGGTGTAGTTGGGAACACCTCTCTTTCTAATCACCCTGTCAGCAAGGATTTCTTCTATCTCCTTGTCATATTCAGTGACGACTACTGTTGGTACTCTCATGGAGATACCTCGAGATGGATCCTCTTCATCTCTACAGAATTTCTTCAAGAGACTAACGTGAATGACAGGGTGAATCTTAAGCTTGGGACATAGTTGTACCTGATACGCAACCTTTCCCACACGCTTGACTATAGGGAAAGGACCTTCATATCTCTTGATCAAGCCTTTGTGGACTTTGTGTAGTGACTTGAATTGATTCGGTAGTAACTTCACCATAACCAAGTCACCAACTTGAAATTCAATGGGGCGCAGGTTCTTGTCTGCCCACTTTTTCATTTTACAAGCTACTTTGTCCAGGCAGGCATGAGTAATATCGGCTTCTTCTTGCCACTCCTTGGTAAACTTATAGGTAACCGGATTGTCTCCTTTATATGGTGTGGCAAGTGCGCTGGGGGTTAAAGGCTGTTGTCCAGTAACTATCTCAAAAGGGCTCTTACCTATCGACTCACTTCACTATAAGTTGTAAGAGAACTGAGCCACATCAAGCAACTTGGCCCAATCTTGTTGATGAGCGCTCACATAGTGTCGAAGGTAGAGCTCTAACAAAGCATTGATTCGCTCTGTTTGTCTATCACTCTGAGGATGAAAGCTTGTTGAGAAGTTCAACTCTGTCCCCAAGAGTTTGAAAAGTTCTCTCCAAAATTTCCTAGTGAATCGGGGATGTCGATCACTAACGATGTTTCGAGGGATCCCCCATAATTTCATGACATGCTTGAAAAACAAGCGTGCTGCTTCATCAGCTTTACAATCTGCTTGGGTTAGTATAAAGGTGGCATATTTGCTGAATCTGTCGACCACCACCATAATACTCCCACATCCTTCAGACTTAAGAGAGCAACTATAAAGTCCATGGGGACACTCTCCCATGGTCTTTCAGCCACCGGCAGGGCTTTGAGTAGACCAGCAGGATGTTGTTGTTTAACTTTATCTTGCTGGCATATTAAGCAGGTCCTCACATATGCTTCGACATGTTCTTGCATATGTGGCCAATAGAAATGATTTTATACAAGAGCAAGCGTTCAGGTTATACCTAGATGTCCGGCCCACATGGAATCATGGCACTCTTTTAGGATATCCCTTTGAAGGTTGCTCCATCTTGGTACATATACTAGGTTCCCAATGGTGTAGAGTATTCCATCATTCATCCAAAATCTCCGAGTCTTGCCTTCTGCAGCAAGCTTTACTAAGTTGCTTGCAGTGGAATCTTGAGACATGCCTTCCTTGATTCGTTTAAGGAAGTTATTTTGAGCATGCTTGCCGTGAGAGTAGCTAGCTCGACTTTTCCACTTAATGCGTCCGCCACCACATTTGCTTTACCTGGCTTATACTCTGCCGGTAGTCAAACTCAGCAAGAAAATCTTGCCAACGAGCTTGCTTTAGGCTGAGCTTTTTTTGTGTCTGGAAGTAGCTCGTAGCAACGTTATCTGTCATTATAGTGAACTTACTTCCAAGCAAGTAGTGACGCCAGATTTGTAGACAATGGATTATGGCAAACATCTCTTTTTTCTTGTACTGTGTAGTGCCTCTCTGTGTCATTTAGCTTGCGGCTCTTGTACGCAATAGGGTGCCTTTCTTGCATCAACATGCCCACTATTGCAAAATCTGAGGCATCGGTGTGTACGTCAAATGGCTTGGAGTAGTCAGGCAAGAACATAACAGGCTCTTGTGTGACTATCTACTTCAGCTTTTCAAAAGCATCTTGGCAACCTTGTGACCATTGCCAAGACTTATTCTTCTTAAGTAAATCTGTTAATGGAGCAGCAATTGTTGAATACCCCTTTATGAACCGTCGGTAGTAGTTTACCAGACCAAGAATGATCTTAACTCTGGGACCTTGGTGGGAGGTCGCCATTCTTGAATAGCTCAAACCTTTGTTGGGTCCATCATGAGCTTCCCCTCCTTGATCTTATGCCCCAAGAAGTCCACCTCTTGTTTGGCAAAAGAGCATTTTTCTAACTTGAGATAGAGTTCGTGATTAGAAAGTACCTAGAAGACTTTCTCCAAGTGTTGAGCATGCTCTTCAAGAGTATTGTTATACACCATGATGTCATCCAAATATACCACCACGAACTGGTCCAAGTAAGGGTGGAACAACTTGTTCATGAGTGTGTAAAATGTTGCCGGGGCATTCGTCAGTCTAAAGGGCATGACAAGAAATTCGAATGCTCCATATCTCATTACGCAGGTTATCTTCAGTTCGTCACCTGCGGCAATACGTACTTGATAGTACTCGATCGAAGATCAAGCTTAGAGAAGTACTTGGCTTTTCCAAGCTGATCAAACAAGTCAGCAATTAAAGGTATCGGGTACTTGTTCTTGATAGTGATTTTGTTCAAGGCCCTGTAGTCGATACACATCCGTAGCGAACCATCCTTCTTCTTCTGGAAGAGGACTGGAGCACCATATGGGGCCTTAGATGGTTGAATATAACCTGAATCAAGGAGATCATGTACTTGTCTCCTTAACTCAGCAAGTTCTGGAGGTGACATATGGTAAGGTGCCAAGGCAGGTAGTTTGGCACCGGGCTCCAACTCGATTTGATGATCTACCTCTCTTCTGGGAGGTAGTTACTTGGGCAACTATCCGGAATGACGTGCTTGTATTCTTGTAACACCTTTTGAATGCAAGGGGGCAATGATTCCTGTGGTTGGGTTGTGCCATCCTCTTCTTCGGCTAATGAATGTATGGTGATAACATATCCTTCTGAGTTCTTTAGACCCCTCTTGAATTGCAAGGCAGAAATCACAGTGTTGGATTGCAAGCGCTTCATGGGGATTACTCGAATCATGTTAGAGTCGATAACCACCATAGACTTGGCTTTAGGAATCGGGAAGGCATGTGCTTTGCAGAAGAAAGCAAGTCCCAACACAACTTTGAAATCATCCATAGGGACAATAGTAAAGTCCAGCGTACCTTACCAGTCCCCGATCTTCACATTCACATCCTTGGCGATCCCAAGGACTTGTTTTGCTGGGGAGTTCACCTCCTTAATGGTGGCTTCTCCCTTGTTCAGTTGGATGCCCAACCTCTTTGCTTCTTCAACCTCCATAAAGTTATGAGATAATCCTGTATCGAGCATGGCAGAGGTAGCCTTACCTTCAATGACAAGATTGGCATAAAGTAGGCCCTTTTACTCCTTCCTAGATGGAGAAAAGAGTCCAGACAGTGCATTCAAGTGTTGGAGGGAACCAAGGTCGACTTGTTGCTCCTTGCCCCGCGCCTTTCCTTCATTTCAGCAACCAAGGCATTCATAGCCTTACGGTTGGGGTAATCACGAGTCCAATGCGGACCATCGCATATGAAACATGGCCTTGGTGGCTTTGAGGCATCACGCTTGGTTAGGAATGGTTTATCCTGTTTTGAACCAAAGAACTTACCACCATCCTTACGATCAAAGTTATTCTTTTGTCCTCCTTTGTCTCCCCCACTCTTACCTGCATGCAGCGACTGTAGCGGCGGTACTGTTCACTAGTTTTTTAGGGTTAGGTGGGGAATGGGTGTATTATATAGAGGTTGGGTTAGGGTTTTTTTTTTAAAATAAAATAAAATAATATTATATATTTTTAAAAAACAAAAAATAATATTTTTAATAAAATTGTTTACTCAGAAAATTTTTTATATTACTTATTTTAATAATAAAATAAATTTACACACACATATATAATTAATTATCATTATTTATTATATTTATTCTTTTATAAATAATCAGAATTTTATTCTCCTTTTAAATTTTAATTTGTTTTATTTTCTCAATAATTTAAGATCTAACAACTAATTATAATTCCAAAAAATAAGGATGTTACACCCATATGTGTGTAACACTCCTTACTTAGCCTTATTAGCTTTATATTATGTCATTAATGAACCACTATTAGGCCTTAAATAACTCAAATTGACCAAAGAAGTGAAATTGAAAATTTCAAGCCGAGTTACTATTCATTTGGTCAATTTTCCATATCTCTGACTCAACTTTGAAAATTCATAGCTAATTTTAGAAAAGTCGAAATTGAGTGGTTCCAATTTCTATATGAATCTTATAAGATTCCATATAGGGAAAAAATACTCATTGCCTTAAAAGCTTGCCCAATTAATACAGTTTATTGTGTGAAAATGTATTGTTCATATGGTCATTTTTCATTTTTTCAAGTTTTTCTCTTAACTTTGAAAAACCATAACTTCTTGTACAAATGTCCAAATCCAGTGATCTTTGACTCATTTTAAAGCTCACCGTATGAATGAGTTTTCTGAAAAATTTCAGCTCAATTGGATTTAGTTTCTATTTTTCCTCACTACTCGAAGTTTGGGCACTTTCAAGGGTCTTGGAACCCCCTTTTTAAAACTTTTCCATTTCTTAAAATTTTTGAACAAACCTTTTGCCATAGCTACTCACCTCCCATGATCTCACATGCATTTATACACATATCATCATGTAGAGGTTTAAGGGTTTACAATAAGTCTAAAGCATATAAACATATACATGAAGTAAGAACATGTAACTTGGCAAGTAACATGCAACGAAGCGCTTCCTTTAATCATCATTCAATTTGCCCTTACCCTTGCTTGAGCTTGCACCTAAAATGGTTAGTTGGGAAAGAGTGAGATTTCTTTGAAATCCCAATAGCAAATCACACTAACATACTTATAAATATGCAAGACAATTCTTTATAAATGAGTGTGTGACTAGAATGGTATGAAATGTGCAAACTAGATAATGACATGCATATGGCCATAGCATTCAAAAGCACATATTCAAACACTCATCATCACAAATTTTCAACATCATGCCATGCATAATTCACAAAGCACTTTCACTATAAATTTACTTGAGTTAGGAAACTTGAAAGCTCTCTTGCTCAACTTTCCAAATAGTTCTTTGCACAACGCACTTACCTACATAATTCATAGCAAAATGTCCATTAATCACAAGCCATTTCCAAAAAAAAAAAGAAACACTTTAAAATTAAGCCAAACTTCCTTTTGAACTTTTTCAAACCCTAAAACCTTAAAACTTTCTTAAATGATTTTCAATGCTTCCCAAAACTTTTTCTCGCTTCCACCCTACACATTTTTTCATTCTAAAGCTAATGAAAGCATCAAAATCATGAAAATCACATTCCTCCTGCCCCTTCTAGGTCTGGCCGAAAAACAGTGTGTGAGAATATTGTGATTTTTCAAACTTCCATCATGTATAATGACATATTCTTGATCCCAAAACACTTCTCATGCATTATTTAGCTCAAAAAAACTCTTCCTTATCATATATAAAATTGTACAACACCTCCCCTTATTTTTCATGCTTCAAAAAATTCATACAACAACCAAACCAAAGCAATATATACACCAATCAACTCCTTATCATACAAGGAGTGATTTGGAACCAATCTTTTCCTCTAAACCCCTCTCTTTCTCATTTTCACTCCTCAAGAACCTTAAGTTTCAGCCACCAAAAGAGAGGTTTAATAAAAAATTTAAACCATTAGAAGTGTAGAGGAGGTTGCAAGAGTCAAGAATATGTACAGGATTGGGTGGTAAAGCTTCTTACATTGTGATTTCTTGAAGCTCTTCTCTCCATCCTTATCCAAAAATGGCATCTTCTCTTCCACTTGGAGATGCCAAATTCCGTCCAAATGAGGAAGATGCTAGTATAGGATTGACCAAGAGGTGTGTGAATTGGTCATTTTCTAAAAATTAAAACAAAATTGCAGAAATTAAACAATGTCACTGAGAAAAGCATAGAGAAGATTGAACACGGGCGACTTATCCTAGTTTGGTCCACCTGACCTACGTCCAGTCCCCAGAGCACCTATGAGATTTCCAAATCCACTATCCAACAACAAATCAGGCACACCAGTCCTTTACAATAGGAGGCTCACTCCCCTTTACAACACGAACTAGAATAGAGTCTCACGCACTCTGTTTTTGAGCTCAATCTCAACCCAACTAATTCAAGGTCCCACCTTGAATATCTCAGAGGATTACAACAAAGGTTGGCATGATAAACTCTCTAGTAAGAGTGTATAGTTAAATACTGAAGCTCACAAGAATTTATGAATAAAATAACAGAAGATATGATCAGAGAATAATGAAGTATTAAGCTTGTTCATCCATCACTTCTGTATTCGAAGCTTCTTCATTTATAGTTGAGGCATCATTCATTAGCCATTGCTAAAAAATTGAATAGCCGTTAGAGAAAAGCTTTTATTCGTTACTCATAGTCAGTACGCATTTGTTCGTCTGTCATAAATACTTCATTAATGCTCATTCAACTATCATGCCGGAATACATAAATGCTTGACTTCATTCCTGGGACGTTCTGGGCAATTTAATGAAAGAGCTAAAATGCATTTATGAGGGCAGGTAATATTCAAAATGTCAAAGCATGAAAACGGAAAGCTCTGGTAGACATTAAGCATAGCTTTGTCAGAAGTTTTGTTAGAGAATGGAGAACTCGAGTTTGCAAGGTTCCATGACTCGAGTTTTGTCACATAGAAATTAATCGCTTAGTTGTAAAACTTCAAGTTGAGGAAATAAGAACTTGAGGTCTAAAACGTGTGAAAAAATGTCCAGTTGAAAAGGTCCTCAAGACTCGAGTTCTGAATCTCAGGAACTCGAATTTTGAAAAACTTCCAGTGAGAACTCGAGTTTGAACATCAAGTTTTTGAACTGAGAAAATTTCGCAAGGCATGGAACTCGAGTTTGGAAAACTGTAGGACTCGAGTTCTGTGAAACGTCCAATCAAAACTTCCAGTTTTCAAATCAAGTTTTGAGAAACAGTTGTGGAACTTGAGTTATAAAATCTTGGAACTCGAGTTTTGTGAAACTTGAATCCAAAACTTCTAGTTTTCACTGCCAGTTCTGCGAAACTCGAGTTCTATAACGTGATGTGAAAACTTGAAATTTGAAACCTCAAGTTTTGACTTCCAGTTTTGTACGCACGTTATGGAAGTGGAAGTTCTTAGAATTTAGGACTCAAGTTTTTGAACTTAATATCAAAAATTGGTTTCAAAACTTCCAGTTTCAATATCCAGTTTTAAAAACAGTTACAGAACTTGAGTTTACAAAAGCTGAGACTCGAGTTTCAAAAATCTTCTAACAGATTTAACACATTTTCAAAAATATTAAACCAGATTCCAAATCTTGCTACATTTTGTGTTTTTATTATCATCAAAACAATGTATCAATAGAAGAAAGAGAAGAGAATTTTGTTTAACAAAACTCTTCATAAAAGAATGGAATACTGGGATTCAGTTTTAAAATTTTTAGATTAATCTAAGGGCTCATAATTTACCACCACCTCACACTTGCTTGGATCTCATTGATCCTCATAAAGTGAAGTAATTGGGGGTTAGAATCTGGTTATACTAACCAAATGAGGTGACCATCCAGTTGCTTGATACGGTTACAACTTATACCAATAAAATAACTTTATTCCGGTAAATTTTTCTGCTTATTTGGAGACATTTTTATTTCTCTATTAATCACTAGATATCACTAATTAAAGTGATAAAATAATCACCTGAATAACGTCCCTAGAAATCTTCAAGTTTCAACAGTAATTAATTTTCAAAGAAAACCCAATTTTTCAGGGTTTTTCCCGGTACTTTCCTTCCGATCCAGAAAATTACCTTTATCGTATTATGAGAAATAGCTTTATAAAATACTAGAAATTTCATATTATTTTTCTATACCCTGAACTTAGATGTTTGAGGCCTCTTGGTACCTCAAATAATTTTTTTTGGCAAATTGATCTTTAAAATTCTCTAAAGAAAAATCTAGGCTGAATTTGAAAAATCCGACATATCTCATTTTGATCAGCATATTTTTCTCTATCTTTTGGGTATCTGTAAATTTTTCTGATATCTTGGTCAACTTTGACTTTTGAATTTGATCAAATGACCAAAATGCCCTTACTTTTCTTTTAAAATTCCAACCTTACCCTTACTTCTTTACATTTCTATTTTCATCTTTTCCTTAAATGACATTTGGGTCCTTCCCAGAAGGTTACCCATCTTGTCATTATTCAAGGGCAAGCACGCTTAACTATGAAGTTCTTATGGAATTCAATACATTAGGCCTAAACTTAGTGTGATATTTATCGTTCACTAGCTTCCTCTTTTTCAGTACTTTCTATCTATGGGCCTTAACTCATCTCATAACTATCGGTTTAACCTTTATTTGAATTAATAGTAAATGCATGGATATTACAATGTGCCAAAACAAAATGGTTACATGTATCCTTGATCTAGTATAACTTATACCGATAAAGTAACTTTGTTCTGATAAATTCTACCACTTGTTTGGGACATTTATTTCTCTCTTTTGGTCTTCAAACATAACCTCACAAGTGTCCCAAACTCATTTATGAAACTTTTACTTTTGAAGAATTTATGTTCCCATAAAGTAATTTTATGTATCCCAACACCGATAAAGTGACTAACAAATAAGTAAATGAATTCAAGGACATAAAAAATTCCTAAAATTCTCAATAATATTCTCACACTTTTTTCTTTCCTCAATTTGCTTCTCGGAATGTCTTTAATTAATTTTTAAAGAAAACCCTAATTATAGGGCTTCTCTGGGTCTTTTCCTTCTGAACCGAGAAATTGCTTTCCTCGTATTATCAGCAACAATTTTATAAAATACTAGAAACTCCAAGGTATTTTCCCTTGCTTTGAGATAAGATATTTGAGGCCTCCCGGTACTTCAAATAATTATTTTTTGCTAATTATTTAATAAAATTCTAAAAATTAAATTATCTTTAAAATTCTCTTAACAGAGATCTAGGTCAGTTTAACTGAAACCGGGCCTCACATACTTATCAGTAACTTTTTCACTACATTTTGGGTCTCTATGAAATTTTCTTATATCCTTAGTTAAAGTTTGACCATGTTGACTTTTGACTTTGACTTTGACTTTGACTTTGGTTAAATGATTATATTACTCTTATACTTTCCTTTATTTACCATAATGCCCTTACCTTTTTCAAATTCCATTCTTGCCCTTATTCTTTATGTTTATTGACATTTAGGTCCTTCATAGAAAGGTCACCCTTCATTCCATTTCTCCAAGGCAAGCACGATTAACTGTGAAGTTCTAATAAAATTGGTATATTAGGGCTAGACTGACCGTGATCTTTACAGTCTATTACCTGCCTCTCTTTCTATACTACATATCTCTAGACCATAACTCAACCCCTAACTACCAGTTTGACATTTATTTTAAATTACAATAAAATACGGATACTGCAATATAATTCGACAAATTCCTTCCCCATCAAAGACCCTTGAAAGTGAAGGGTTTCTCCTGAGCACATGAAGCAAACATATCGGTGACGATATGAGCAAAATAAGATAGAAAAATCACCAGAGACAGTGACAACTCACCAAAATGAAGTATGCAGCGGAAGCCTCCTATGACTCCAGGGGATCGCCAATGGAAAGAGGTCAGGAGCACGAAGAGGAGAAAGAGATGAAGAGACTATAAGATAGGTTAACATATGGGAGATATGTAAGAAATTTTCAAACGCATCGCTCTGTTTCTGACTTTCCAAATTAATAGGGTTATTTTAGACTTTTCACAATTGAAATCTATGACAAAAACGCCCCATGGGACTTGAGAGTAAATATAGGAATCTTTGGGACCATTTTGTGATTAATTGCCTTCAGTGGGACCTTTCTATAATTTTCCAAAAAAAAATAAACCATTTAAGTGAGGTAAATTTTTTATTTTTTTACCAAAAAAAATCACTAAACAATTTTAGTACACATGCTAATAGCCGAAGGCAAAGAAATACTCTGAAAATCCTAAACATGCAAATCATCACACAATTAAAAAACAAAGCACTCAACAAATCCTAACCATACAACCTAACACACATCTCAAATTAAGAAACCAGAAATTACACTAACTGATTAACCACTGAATGTAATATCCATAATTTTCATGCTAAATGAAATAAAGGCTAATATGAGGATTAAGATGATGAATTAGAGACGAGAAGTAGATGGCTCAAAAAGAAAGAAAGATTAAGGGCCGAGAGTTCAGGCACGGAGTTCCATGTGAATTCCAAAATCAAGTATATTTGCCCTATAAGCAAAATGAGGATGGGAAACCTTATAGGAAGGGACCCATATGTCATTTAATAAAAGACTAAGGGCATAAAGGTCTTTTAGTATCAAAAGTAAGGGCAAAATAGTAATTTTAGAAAAAGTAGAAAAAGTAAGGGCAAAATGGTAATTATGAGAAAGTTGAAGGGCATTTTGGTCATTTGACAAAAGAAAAGTCAAAGTCAAAGTCAAAAGTCAACCAGTTGACCAAAATATCAGAAAATTTACAGATGCCCAATAGATAGATCTCTACTTACGGATCGCAATGACGAAACACGGATTTTCCAAATTCAAATTGGATATTTTTATTTATATAATTTTGAAGGGCGAAAAAGAGAAAAATAATTATTTAAGGTACAAGAAGCCCTCCAAAAATTTAGAGAAAAATATGAAAAAATCCAGTGAATTATATGGTATTTAATAAAATTATTATCTAGTGTACAATTAAGGTAAGTTTCCCGAAAATTGGGAAAAAGGCCCGAAAAATACTCGAAAATTCTCGAAATATAATTATTTCAAAAATTAATTTTAGAAAATCTAGAGGGAATTTTGGAAAAAGAAAAAGGGCATGAGAATCAGTGAAAAATATAGTATTTTTCAAGGCCCTAAAAGAAATTTGCTCTCTGATTGTTCCGTTTCAGGGATTTCGAACAGGATAAATTAATCCTGTAAAAATTGAGATAATTAAAGGGTATTTTGGGAATAATAATTTTATTATATTCAAAATGGAATTATGGAGATTTAATGAAAAATAAAATATCTCCAGAAAAGTAGAAAAAGATTTACCGGAATAAAGTTAAGTTTACCGATAAAAAGTGTAATCGGTAAAAGTAACCGAATGGGATCCAGTTGGGCTAACCAAACCAGATTCTAACCAGCCCATGACAGCCATCATTACACCTTTATGAGGTCCAATAAGAAGCAAGCACATATTCCTAAGGTGGGCCAATAATAGCCCTTAGATCACACTTAGATTGCAAGATGCAATCTTAGCCCTCCATCTCATTAATGTGTGATTTAATAAATCATAAAATTCCCTTCTTCTTCCGGCCATCATTCACGACTTTTGGGCAGAAAAAGAGAAGCAAGAAACGCCATTTTTGCTGCAGCACATGGAGAGAAAAGCTTGAGAGAAATCAAAGGTAAGCAAGCAATACACCTCAAGCTATATACCAATCTCTTCCTTGTGATCTCCTCTTCACTTTCCTTGGTTTCAAATTTTGATTAGACCTCTCTTTTTCAAGATTGAACATTAGGGTTCTTGAGAGGGAAAGTGAGGAAGAGAGGGATTTAAGGCCATTTATTGGTTGCAAAAGCTTCCTCTTGATAAAAGAAGCATATTGATGTTGTTGTTGTGATTGTTGGTGGTTGTTTTGATGATTTTTGTAAATTTGGAAAACATGAAGAATTAGGGGTTATGCTGCCCAATTTTCCACTTGGCATAGGAGAGCAAGAATCATGTTTTCCCATGCATGAATGAGAGTTTGGAAACATGAAT
>JANTPZ010130123.1:0-12900 GCA_025593235.1 Vachellia pachyceras
TTCTGGAATGAAATCTGGAACAGTTTGTATTTGACAAAATTCTGGGAATGATATGGCTGTGATGACCAAGATTGAGTATTTTTATATGAAAATATACTGAAATAGCTTCACATAGGAATTTGAACCACCCCAATTGGAGTTATATAGAATTAATTATGATTTTTCAAAGTTTAGTCAACATGCTGACAACTTTTGGTTACCATGCGAAATTAAGAGAGAAAGTAACCAAATGTAAGTTGTAAGAACTCCAAGGGTAGAAGTAAGCCTAATGTGGTCCATTGGGCATTCACTTTTCATGGCTCTAATTATATTATTAATTCCCTAGGGCCATAAAGTGACAAAGAAAAAGCTATGGTTAGAAGATCAAGGTACTTAAGGAGGGCAAAATCTAAAAGGTAGCAAAGATTTCTAACTTTACTTAACATGTTGTGAAATTATTCTAATGATGTGCATGACTTGATGATATTGTTGAATGTGTTTATGAGTAACATTATGCTATGGCCATATGCATTGAATATGTGCTTGGTACACAATTTGACTTTGTTGCTTATGTTATGAACTTAAAGTATGTCATGCAAACTTTTCATAAATGTTAGTAAGCTTTGCTATTGAGATTTTCAAAAATCTCACTCTCCCCCACTAACCATTTCTAGGTGCAAGTTCATCCAAGGGAAAAGAGAAGGTTATGGAAGCATGAAGTGAAATTCATAATGCCTTCTTAGATGATATTTTGGTTATGTATTATTATGATGTTTTGGTTTTAAGTTTACATGTAATATGTGATGTGTATATATATGCACATGTGGTTGATATATTCTAGTTAAGACTCCTCAATTACATGCTGAAACATGGTTAGAAAAGAAGTAGAAGTAAGAGTTTCAAATGGCAAAGTTTTGAAGTTAGAAAAGTTGATGATTTGATAAAGTTAAGTCAAGTGAACCCCTAACTTTGGGCTGACTAGAAATAGAGCAAATGAACTCCAAATGGATTGAAATTTTACAGAAAAATATTTCATATTGTGAGCTTTTTATCAAGCCAAAGAACACTAAATTTGTAGTTTTGTACAGAAATTTATTAAGTTCCAAATTTTGAAGGAAATCACTGAAAAACTGGGAAAAATAGAGAAATGACCAAGTGAACAGTAAATTTTTATGAATTAAAATGTATCATTTGGGCAAGTAAATGACTCAAGTAGTATTTTTCCCTTGTAAAGGAATTTACAAGCTTCAAATAGAAATTGGAAGCACTCAATTTTGATTTTTCTACAATTAGTTATGAATTTTAAAGTTGGTCCTAAAACCAGTGAATAGTAACTTTCACAAACTTGAAAGTTTTCAAATTGAAACTTTTAGACCCTTTGAACATAATGAGGCTTCCTTTTGATTCTAATCTACTTTATAATGAAGTTAAGGGGTAAATTAAGGAGTGTCACACATTTTACAACATAATCAATGATGTATGTTCCCATCCTAGGCTATCAAATCAGTTATTTCATTTCATGATACCTTCTCGTCATTCCTGGATGGATAGTGACATACTTTTATAAGCCTCATCAAACAATTGTTGTATTAGAGTAGGCTTTGGAGGAGTATAATATTTGCATTCGAACTCTATTATTCCCTCACGAATCTTATAAAAATTTATTATTTCCCCAAGGCTTAAATTAGTCTCAACAGATTGAATCAAGTTATTATCTTTTTTAGCCTTATTGACCTCCCCGGTTATACAATTTATAATCCAAGTGTGCCAAACTCGTCAGATCTCACATAAAATTTTTCCTATTCAACTCCTGCATGATATCGCCGAGTAGTCCTTACTCCCATATGAGAATCGTAATCATCTGCCCTGTTTTTCTAGCTTAGCGCACCACTAGTGCATCAATTATAACATACATAATTCAATAGTCATAGCCATTTCCCCTATCGCCTCACAGGTCGATGATTGCTCCACATAAATAGTGCCTCCCTTATCTTTAGAGTAAAAACAATCGCTGCTAGCTCCAAATCAAATGTGGGAAACTTTTTCATCATGAGGTTTTAATTGACACGAGGCATAGGTAATCTTCCTCTATTATATCAATACAATTTTTAGTCCATGCCCACCGACATCACCGTAGACCACACATGTTTACTTTGGATCTAAAAACGCACCTCCCAATCTATGCCCATCGGCATACTGTAGACCACATATGTCTACTTTGTATTGGGATTATCAACATTTGGGTTTAGGCACACCGATCTGCTCATCAATTTTCAATTGATGCAAAACACAACGACCTTCCCCATCAATATTAGGGTCTAAGTAAACCGATCTCCTCGTCAATTTTTCAATTGACGTGAAACACAGTGACCTTCACCATCAATGTTAGGGTCTAGATAGGCCTACCTCCTCATCAATTTACAGAAACTGGATTTTAATTAATGTGAGACATAGCGACCTTCTCAATGTTAGGGTATAGGTAAGCCTACCTCCCTATCAATTCCCAGATATCGATGTCATATTTTCCATCCCACATAACCATT
Organism: Vachellia pachyceras; assembly: GCA_025593235.1. NCBI lineage: Eukaryota > Viridiplantae > Streptophyta > Magnoliopsida > Fabales > Fabaceae > Vachellia > Vachellia pachyceras. Next base: position 2,523 of record JANTPZ010130123.1, read on the forward strand.
CAGTCATTTTAAATGAGCCTAGCCAGCGGTAAAGCAATCTGGAAAAAATTTATATAACTATTCATAAATGCCCGACATGCTTCTTTAAAGATTTGGAGTACACCAATCCATCACCAATCAAAGATTATGGCAAACTAATCCAGGTACTACCAGAAACGATCATTAAATACAATTCACAAACCACATGGGCATTTCTTAATTGAACAGCATTACTAGAATCCTGCAATATTCATATCTAGTCTGAAAAGCCATTTTAACAATATCACCTGCTCGAACTTGGAGTTGATGGTAACCTGACTTAAAATCAATCTTAGATAACACTTTGGCTCTACTTGATTGATCTAACAGATCATCAATTCGGGGAAAAAATAATCATCTTTCATTATCATCTCAATCAATTCATGGTAGTCTATACACAATTGAAGACTCATGCCTTTCTTTCCACAAAGAGAACTGGGGTCCCCATGTCAACACACTGAGCCAAATAAACCCCTTCTCTAGTAGCTCTTAAATCTGCTGCTTTAGCTTCATCATCTCACATGGGGCAATTCAATGCAGAGTCTTTAAAATTCAACTGGTCCCAGGTATTAAATTAAAGACAACCCCACCTCTCACTAGAGGTAATCCATCGATTTCCTTGAATAACATATCCAGGAATTCCCTGACTACCGAAATATCTGGAAGGGATCCTTTCATTTCATATTCAAACCCTTATGGAGGCATCTCTCTATTTTCATTGGTACTTAAGTCATTAAGCTCTCATTTTGAAGCTCTTCAATATTCCTTGCCTTCACATGATATCTCAAACATAGCTGGCCTGAATACTCTTTATTCAGGACTCACAGTTCTATACTTTGCTTACTTCCTCTTTATTACTTTTTCTATGCCAACCTGTTATGTCAAAGAATTCAACCATCCTGACTATTTCTTTTATAATTATCATCATAACATTACAAAAAGAATTATCTCCTGTGTTGTCATGTACCCAAATTGTTCAAGGGACTTTATCCTTGACTTATATTAGCCCATTATTCCCTTTTCATTTTGGGGGAATTCCATATGCCATATTTTTGTCATGTGGGAATTTATGGAAAGAGATGCACCCTATGTTTTATCATCGGTGCAACTATTCCATATTGTATGGAAAGAGAAGCACCCCATGTTTTACCATTGGTGCAACTATCCCATACTATTCTTATCTCTCAAGAAGCAGCTCACCCAACGGTGGTGATTTATCCCACTGATCCCTGTCTATTAGGGTCTTGCCCCCTTCCTGTTTATCAGCAAGTAGCGCCCTACCATGGCAATATCATTCCAGCATAGGAAGATCACCGCCCAAAACTTAGAGAGATATTTGTTGGCCATCACTTTCGCTAACATACTTTCCGTTGGGTACATCACCTTTTCATCATCTAGTAACGTATTTTGTTCCCATCTGAAACTTCTCATAACCTTTTAATCACTTAGAAGTGGCATTTAACATTAATGAGGACTTCATCTCACACTTTTCAAGTTGCCCTGATTGTTACACCTTTTCTAATGCCTAAAGATGTATTATAATATAATTAATCACAACCTCAACATTTAAGGCATCACCAAATCTTGAAAGTTTTATCTTTACTATTTCTAGGTGTAATATATGTCATCTTGCTTAATTCTTTATCATTTGCATCATTATGATGGGCTACCTGTCTATCCCATTGGTAGCTCTTAGGATTCCTTGGCTAGTCCACCGTGGTCATTTCAACTTTTGCCACAGGAATTCTTTATCAAATAGAGATTTAAGTCTATATACTAGCAGATAATTCATCACTAGGTATCCTCAAACTTCACTGCTGATACTATGCCTCTTCAACCCTTTCTAGTCATTGGAATTGGGTCACCCAAGTTGAAACATCTGTTTTGGATATTGCTGTACATAGAAACTGCATCTATTATTACGCTCCGTATAGTATATTCACTGTATTTATATTAATCACGAGGCTTTTTGACAATTTCCAGTACCTTTAATACTCTTTGCACATTCACTGTGCCACATAACTCTTACGTTACTGGCCGCTACTTCATCAACAATTTCTCAACGCAATTTCATTTTCAATATCTTAATATCTTGGAATGGCGGTGATCAAAGCCCATGGCCATTCTTTATCATCAGTTGCATCTAGGGCTAATTTATCCAGTTCATAAGCCTCTCTGGCCCTCTAGATCCACAATAGATGAAAACCTTGCCTTTGCAGAGTCGTAGACTCTTGGAGTCTATTAGTGTTCACATTCAAGTGGCATGCTAAAGAAGCAGCTCTACCATTTCTAGTCCCCTTACAATTCTTGTCGTCTACATGGGTTCTATAATCCACATCTAGATTCTTGGGCTGCTCTTGCACTTCATTCAAGCTCCGACACAAAACTAGAACATTGGAATCTGATTCGGAAGAAGTATAGGCAGATTTCATCTTCATAGAAGACTTCTCTTCTTCAACCTTGATTTGGCCTTTTTGGCTCAATCATAACAAGTTCTTCCTGTAACTGTGTCAACTAAGCATCACATCTTAGTCTCTTATTCAGAGAAAGCTCCTTTGTAAGTACCGATATCTCTACCGGGCTCATTGGTTATGGGTCATCCTCTGGATTATGCTCACAAGGATCATACTGATTCATAGAGGCTTGGAGTATGAACTTACCTCTGGGATATGTATATTACATGTATCACAGCTATTGTTGTTCTACTTAGGTTGTATGACCTCTGTGCTTTTGTCTTCGATAATATACTACTTAAATTCATCCATTCCATAACACGAGATCAACATTTACTCAAGCACAAATCTTAAAGCAACAAACACCAGTCACATATCATCAACAATGCACTTAACATAATACAATATCAATGTGTAACTAGTGCATAAACAAATCCAATCAATCCCATAACCTTACTCTGATACCACCAAATGTAACACTCCTTATTTCCCCCCGCAAGATTCATATTAGTTCACTATTGAACCACTTAGGGCCTTAGTTAACTTAAATTAACCAAATAAGTGAACTTGAAAATTTTAAAAACGAAGTTACTATTCATTTGGTCATTTTCCAGATTTCTGGCCCAACTTTAAAAAATCATAACTAATTCTAGAAAAATCTAAATGAAGTGGTTCAAATTTCTATTTGAAGCATATAAACTAATCTATAGGGGAAAAATACTCACTGGTTCCAAAACATGCCCAATTGATACACTTTATTTCTTGAATATCACTGTTCATTTGGTAGCTTTCCAGTTTTCCTGATTTTTCTCTTAAATTTGGAAAATCATAATTCCTTATCTACACATCTAAATTTAACAAAATTTAGATCATTTTTAAAGCTTAGGATGTGTAGTATTTAACTGGAAATTTTCAACTCAATCGGAGTTCATTTACTATTTTTCTTTGTCACTTGAAGACAGGACTGTGTTGTGGGTCTTGTAACCCCCTTTACTTAAAACTTGTCATTTCTAAAATTTGATGAAGCTCCTTGTTACCACTCTTAAACTTCTCTTATTGCATGATGAACATATCTAGTTCCTAGGGTCATTATCATTCATGCATCCACATTTGTTTCATTAATTATCATGTAGGAGTTTAATTTACATAATTACAACATCCTCAACATAATCTTCAAACATCATACATAATTTCCACAAGCACATCATCATAATATGCCATCTTCAATCACCATAAACCTTGCTCTTACCCTCGCTTGTGCTTGTACCTAAAATGGTTAATTTGAGAGGGTGAGATTTCAAGGAAGTTCTAGTAGCAAACACTCTAATAATACATCTACATGAATGATTAATAAATGAAATCAAGTATGCCATGTAATAAGAACAATCAATCAAGTTTCCACCAAGTCAAGTCAATAATTGCATCGCAACGATCATGCTTTCACACAAGTAAGGTTTCATAATTTCAATAGCTACAACCACACAACAAACATGGCAATTAACACACACATATATATATATATATAATCAATGCAAAGTAGATGCTAAAGTTAGGAGTGTTGCTACCTTGTCCTCTTAATTCCCCCTTGAACTTGAAGCTTTCTTAGGGAACTTTCCCAATAGGTTCCTTGGCTTCTCAACTTCCTAAATACCATTCAATAACATAATCATCATTTTCATATCATCAACAAGGCAAAAGAATTGCAAAAACGCAATGTAATCTCTCTTGCCCTTTTTAAGCACCTTAAAGCTTTGTAACTTGATCTTATGACTTCTGATGCTTCCAAAACTTTCTCTTACTTATACCCTACACAATTTTACCTTTTAAAATCAATGGAATCATAAAAATCATCAAAATCCAACTCCTTCCCCATGTTCCAGATCTGACCGAAAAACAGAACACATGCACACACTTGTGTTTTATAAACTTTCTTCACATATAATGACATATTCTTGATCCCAAAACACTTCTCATGGATTATTTAGCTCGAAAACAACTCTTCCTCGTCAAATATGAAATTGGACAGCACCTCCCCTTAGGGTTTGAGATTCCAAAAATTCATACAAATAACAAACCCAAGTAATATATACATCAATCTACTCCTCATCATTCAAGGAGTGTTTTGCAACCTTTAATTTCTTCTAAATCCCTCTCTTTTCCATTTTTCCTATCATGAACCCTAACTTTCCAGCCACCAAAGGAGAGCCAAAATCAAAATCTAAAATGATAGAAAGGTAGAGGAAGCTCCAAGGATTAAGAATATATGCTTAGTTGGAAGGTAAGTCCTCTTACCTTAACGTTTCTTCAAGCTCTTCCTTTCTTCATGGAGCAAAATGGTGTCTTCTTTGGCCCCTCTTGGCTATCCAGGTTTCATGTAAATGAGGGAGGAAGAAGAGGAAATTTTATGTTTTAATAAATCATGTGATAATGCTTGGATGGTTGAGATCTTAACTTACTAAGTTTAATCTAATGGCCATAATTGAACCAACACACAACCATGTGCTTGCTTCCTATTGGCTCTCATAAAGGTGTCATCATTGGGTGCACATGGGTTAAAAAATCTAGTTTGAAACTTGGTTACTTCAACCAAACCGATTACCATTCTGTTACTTCTACTGATTACGCTTTTTACCAGTAAACATAACTTTATTCCGGTAAATTTTTCTTTGCTTTTTTGGAGATATTTTATTCCTCTTTTAATATCCATAATTTATTTACTAACATGGAAAAATATTTCTCCAAAAATATCCCTGAATTTCATCCAAAATAACATGGTAATTTTATTCTGTCGAAAATCCCTAAAAAACGGATTTCTGAAGGGCAATTAGCTCTTAGGGCATTAAAAATTTCTATAATTTTCACTGATACTCTAACCCTTTTCATTTCATCAAATTGCCCTCCGAAATGTCAAAAATTAATTTTTGAATAAAATTATATTTTCAGGATTTTCGGCCTTTTTTCCTTAAAATCAGGAAATTTGCTTCAATTGTATATCGAGCAATAATTTTATTAATTACTATAAAATTCACTTTATTTTTCTATGCCCTAAACTCAAATGATTAAAGTCTTCTGATACCTCACATAATTATTTTTGGCCATTAAATCTTCAAAATTCTATAAATAAAATCTAGGCCGATTTTCAGCAATATGTCGAATCTCTATTAATCAGTGAGTTCTGCTCTATCTTTTAGGCATCTGTGACTTTTTCTGATATTTCGGTCAACTGTTTGACTTTGACTTTATCTCTTAATCACCAAAATGCCCTTAGACTATATAACTTTTTGTAATTCCCATTTTACCCTTAACCTTTTCACCCTTGATCTTTTGTGTAATGACTTTTGGGTCCTTCCTAGGAGGTCACCCATCTGTACACTACTCCAGGGTGAGCACGCTTAACTGCGGAGTTCTCATAAAATTTCTCCCGCTGAGCCAGGTCTGACTTTGGGTTTTCCAGCCCATCAGCATCATCTTTTTCCATGCTTTCTATTTGTAGGCTCTAACTTGGCTTTTGATTATTGGTTTGGCCCTTTATATCTAATGAACATATTGCCATTGGTCTTTATACTTAATGACATTTACGTCCTTGACTTACATTCTTAATAATTTCAAAGCTTTAGGACTAAATTGACAAGGGTCTCTTTAGTCCATTGACATCTTCTCTTTCTATACTTTTATTTCTGGACCTTATCTCATAACTATCAATTTGGCCTCTATTTTAGCTTACGGTAAAGGGTGGATATTACATTTGTCACCACTGTTTGTTGGTTTTCCACCACCTGCTGCTTGAAATCCCAAAATGCAGCGTTCCCTCCAGCCTTGAGTCCTCAAATGTCCTATATATTAGGAAAAGGCTTGATATAATTTCATGCATTTAAAATAATAGGCATTTTTTATAAAATTCAAGGAGTCATTTAAGGGATGATAATATCTCCCAAAATTAGCAACTAATTCCTTTAATCTCTCATTAATATGATTAACCTCTAATTGATACATTTATAGTCAAATAAGATATTCAAAGGTTCATATTGGATACAATTAATCCCTATAAAATAGTGATTTATCAATAAGAAATCTGAATCCAATAATACAACGAAGGAAAAAGACGTCCTTTCATTTTTTTTTTGGGTCTAATGGTTTCGGTGTGTGAAGACATTTTTCTTTTGAAAGACAAAAATCCATAACTTATTTAAGGATCAAAACTAAAATAAAAAGAAACTCTAGCAATGAATATTGTATTAACCTTTTTTATAATACATTAACATTTTTAATTTTTATCATTTTATTTTTTGTTCTAAAATTATGACAATATCTAAAATAATATATATTCTCTTTTATTCCATTTTTTATTTTTATTATTTTATTTTTCCTAATTTTATCAGAATATATAAAATAATGTGTGTGTGTGTGTATAAAAATATGTCATATTTAATAAGATTAATATCTTTTTAAGTAATTACTCATCAAAAGTCACTTCTCCAACGTTTATCAAAACAAATTTTTCTTTTCACAAAAAGTCATTTCTTTAACGTTATCTAAACATAAATTACATTACATCATCTAATTTTTATCGAAAAGTTATGTTTCAAAATGCATTTTAGGAAAAAAATTACTTCTTCCACCACTTATTGAAACAAACTCTTTAGCGTTTGGTAACTTCCTCTTTCAAAGCATATTTTGAACAAAAAGCTCCTTCTTGGCAGAATGCATTCTGCTGAAATGCATTATGAATCCAACGTTTATCCAAAACAAAAATGTTTTTTGTCAAAATATATTCTGAACAAAAGTCATTTTCAAAATATATTTTGGCCAACAATCATTCTCCCAACGGTTTTTTAAATGGGCACGTTGTCTTAAACCCAACTCCTCTCTCACAAAATAATAAAAATAAAAAGAAACATATGTACTGAGATGTCCCGAAGGTTATCCTAGGTACCATCTCGACTGGATCTCTTTCTAGTGCTCAACATCTTTATCCTGTTTGGGACTAACTGTCCTGCCCCCAAATGACCAGGAACGAGATGGGTCACCTGGGATAGGTACAACCTGAGCAACTTTACAAAAATATAAGTTGTTAGTTTCTCATACCCTCATCCAATTAGTTAAATTTCTCTTAAACGCGGAACTTGTTGAATGTAGTAGTAAACATTATTATTGGAATGGTGAATATTTTTGTAAATATTGTCATTTTTATTATAAGTGTAGTTTGTAAGTAAAACATTATATTATTACTTATATATTATCATTCATTATAACAATACAGAGGTTTGGTGATCATTAGGCAATCATAGGACCTTTTTAATTGTCTCAATTGTTTTTCTTCTTTTATATATGTTATGTAACACTTATGTTACTATATTAATACCATTTTGACCTTTTTGTTATAAAACAAAAAATGAGAGTATAGAAGATAAGAGAAGACAAGAGGTTGTGGAAGAGAGCATATGAGCATTTCTCATTCTCATTCACATGTGATTCTAAGTACGTCCAATCCTTTGTATTACAACTCTATTTATAGGCACCACATCCTTCCAAGAGTTACCATGCCATAAACATAATGATTAATCCACTTTATGATATACATAAAGGTATTGGAACAATACCATAAACATAAGGATTAATCCACATTATGATATACATTAAGGCATTGGAGGTTATAAGAATGTGACATTAAGCATAAGGAATCATAGGGGTTGGAGGTTATGAGATTTGGCATTTAGAGGGAGAGGATCCTAAGTGGAATCCAAAGGGTTTTATGGACATCCATATTTATATATAATATTATAACACTCCCCCTTGGATGTCCATAAATAAGTGTTCTGCCTCATTAAAACCTTACTAGGAAAAACCCAATGGGACAAAAACCTAGTAAAGGAAAAAGAGTAAACAACATATATTGAAGCTGCCTCATTAAAAACCTTACCAGGAAAACCCAGTGGGACTAAACCTTGGTTAAGGAAAAAAGAGTACAGCAAGATCTTTTCTCCCCTGGAAAAGGTATCACTTTTACTCCTTCTTATGATAACATCGTCATTTTTACTCCCCCTGATAACGACATCACTCTTTATCTTTTTATCTCGACAGAGTATACTGAATTCTCGTCAAGAAGATAATCTCCAATGCCTTTTAGAACATATATTCCTTTCAGCTGAATTATGCATGACACATTGTTAACATGTAATACTTTTAAAGCATATTCATCGAATCTCCAGTATCTCTTCTAAAAATGCTAAATCATTGCATCAAATCTCAGTTTCATTGTCCATTTGTATACCTGCATAAATCTAATTTTCATAATAAAATTATAACACAAACATTAACAAGTCATGTGAATTAACAAGAAATGATATAAGGAATTTCTATTCAATTCTGTAATCAAAATATCAAAGCGAAAATCATGACTTGCAAAATCATATGCAACATATACTATTTTTTAATATCATTTTGAATAATGTATATATATGCTCAAGTTATTTTAGTCTATATAGCATTTTATATAGATAATGATTTTCTTAAACATGTCTTTAATATGTTAGGACCTTCAAGTATTTTCATGTCAATTTCACATACATTGAGCCATATGTTTAGGATATAATAATATGCAATGGAGGTATATTTTGTGTTTATATCTTTTCAAACTAGAAATTATTTTCCATCCACCACAAAATAATATACCTCATCATCATACCATTATGAAAACCTGTGTTTTCACATCAATGTTCACATGTTTCATAATAACTTTATATTTCATACATTGGGACTACTGGTCCATAGTTCTCAATATCAAAATAATGCAATCATATTCTATTGCATCTTTTTCCCTTTTGTTGGCCAATCATCATTCTGTCAACCTTTTATGACATATTCATATATAAGATCCTCATTTGATCACGTGATATTATTATCAAAATAGTTGTCAACAACTTTATCCTTTTCGGTTCCATTTTCTCATTGCGACATAACTTATCAGGATTTTGATATTAGTTTTCAGGTACCTGAACCTCTCTTGAGGTTTTTTCTATCAGTTATGTCTCGGCTTCTGCTAGAGTGCCAGCCTCCTCAGTATGATCATCTTAATTATATGCTCATCTTTATCCAAAATTTAATATTGGGAACCAATTGTTTATCATGCTTCAGGCATGTCTCATTTTCATTTATACTAATTGGAGCATTTTCAGCTGGAATATGAGAATTGGCAATTCTCATTTCGGTCAATAATTTGATCTAGCATATATTTTTACAATATCTCATGAATGCAATATTTGATTAACTTCTGGTTCATACTCTTTTACTTGAGGATCTATATTTGACAGTAATAATGTGTTTAATGTATTTTCGTTTCCAACTACTCAATTTCTCCCTCTCATGTGGAAAACTTTGTCAAATGACAATCAACTAATAATGTAGCACAAGCCTCATAAACCCATTTGCTCTCTTTAGAAACATAATTTTGTTTCATTTAGAGACAAAGAATGAGGAGAATCTTGCCCAACATTTATCTCAACTTCCCATCTATGTGCATTATTGTGGACCAATAAGAATAAACATTGCACATTCAAACATTTAATATAGAAAATATCTAGCTTCTGACCAAAAGCCAATTTCACTGTTCACTGGGAGAATTTTGTTGGCTTAATATGTATAAGTGATGCAATATATCAAGTCAGATATACCAACACTGAAATAACAATCTTGTTCTCATAAGCATTGATCAAGCTATATATGGAGGCTTTAATAAATTATTATGGATAATATAATCTTAAAATCGTGCACTCATAAACATAATGATTTGTTCGAACAATCTTGCAAACTTCAGGCTGCAAGTTACTAATAACCACACATGTAACCATATTATAGATGCATCTAATCAAATTTATTGAATACTTGTATGGTTTACATGCTTTTCAAAT
>JANTPZ010130141.1:0-19195 GCA_025593235.1 Vachellia pachyceras
GCCAAGAAAAGGCAGTACTGAGATGGAATCGGCCTAGGACAGTAAGAGAAGAGAAACTCCTAGAGCACGTGATCTCTCAGGAATGGGTCGCAGTGGACTACGCCGAGTAAAGGTAGTACTGAGATGGATCTTCCTAGGACAGTAACCGAAGTTAGGAGCTTTTTGGGCCTAGCAAATTATTACAGATGTTTTATACAAAACTTTTCTCGGATTGCCTTGTCGCTGGTTAAGCTCACAAGAAAGAACCATTCTTTTTCGTGGAATTAGAGTGTGAGGTCAATTTTCAAGAGTTAAAGAGAAAGCTAACCTGACATCCATATTAATGATCCCCGATCTCCAGAGGCCCTATGTGGTCTACAGTGTGCTAGTAAGCATGTATTGGGATGTGTGCTTATGCACAAGGTTGAGAGGTAGTTTATGCCTCACAAAAGTTAAAGTTTTATAAAGAAAACTATTCCACGTATGATATTGAGCTAGCAGCGATAGTCTATGTTCTAAAGATATAGAGGCACTAATTATATGGAGCAACCATCAAGCTATGTTATGATTTTAAAAGTCTCAAGCAATTGCAATATTAGAAAGAGTTGAACTTGAGACAACGACGCTAGATGGAGTTGCTTAAAGACTATGACTACATGATAAAGTATTATCCAGGTAAAGCAAATGTAATTGGCGATACACTAAAAAAGAAGACAATGCAGGTGGCCATGATAATGATGATGATAAGGATGATGATGATGATGATGATGATGATGATGATGATGATGATGATGATGATGATGATGATGAAAGACCAGAGATTAAATGAGAACCTCCGAAATTGGAGTGTACTGAATCAGTTATAGATAAAGCCTGATAGATACTGAATCACTAAAATCTTCAGTGACAAGAGGATGAAATTAGGAAAGCTTAGTAAGAGGATCAGTTAGTCCAGAACTTAGAGACTCAGATGAGTTAAGAAGAAGCTAAAGAATTCAAGAAAACCTCTAAGGGGATAATTAAGTTCAAAGATAAATGTTATATCCCTCCAAAATCTACTTTGAGGCGGAGAATAATAAATGAGATAGAAGAGATGAACAAGGAAAGAATCTCTACTAGTCCAGTAACATTTGAGATTATTATACATCATAAGCTATTAGTGAGCTAGGTTATGATTGTGTGCTGGACAAAATACATGTTAGCAGAGATAAATTTTTATATGTTAGAATCATCTAGAGGTTCAAAGGGTTACAGAACAAAGAGACAGGATAGAATAAAATCCTGTAAGTGGTTTTAATGCCAAGAGGTAAATAAAGGCATAAAGTATGAATAGTTAAAGTACAGTTATGATAAAGAAATGTTATTTGCGCTGTAATTTTATGACAGCCAAATATGAGAATGAGTTGGGCATATGTTGACTAAATTGTGGTTAATTCAAATATTTTCAGATAAAAAAGGCCCATATTTTTTCAACAAGATTCGTGTTTATGGAATTAAGCATTTAACTCTATTAGAATTGAATGGAACCATCCACTATGACTTAGTTTGGAATGAGGATTTCTTAAATCGTGTTGCTTTTTCAAAATTCAAATATTTTCACATAAAATATGGCCCTTATTTTTTTCAAAAAGATTAGTGTTTAAGGAATTAAACATTTAACTCTATTAGAATTGAATGGAAACATCCACTGTGACTTAATTTTTAATTAGGATTCCTTAAATCCCGTTGTCTTTTCAAAATTCAAATATTTTCCAAGAAAAAAGTGGCCATATTTTTCGACAGGATAAGTGTTTAAGGAATTAATCAATTAACACTATTAGAATTGAATGGACACATCGACTGTGACTCTATTTTTAATTAAGATTCCTTAATTTGTGTTGCCTTTTCAAAATTCAAATATTTTCACATAAAAAGGGCCCATATATTTTCAACAAGATTAGTGTTTAAGGAATTAAAAATTTAAATCTATTAGAATTGGATGGAAACATCTACTGTGACTCAGTTTTTAATTAGGATCACTTAAAGCGTGTTTTTTCCCCAAAATTCAAATATTTTCACTTTAAAAAGGGCAATATTTTTTCAACAAGAATCGTGTTTATGGAATTAAACATTTAACTGTATTAGAATTGAATGGAAACATCCAATGTGACTCAGTTTGGAATTAGGATTCCTTAAATCGTGTTTTTTTAAATTCATATATTTTCATATAAAAAAGGGGCCATATTTGTTTCAACAAGATTAGTATTTAAGAACTTAAACATTTAACTCTATTAGAATAGAATGGAAACATCCACTGTGACTCAATTTTTAATTAGGATTCCATAAATCGTGTTTTTTTTCAAAATTCAAATATTTTCACATAAAAAGGGCCCATATTTTTTCAACAAGATTAGTGTTTAAGGATTAAGCATTTAGCTCTCTTAGATTCGAATAGAAACATCCACTGCGACTCAGTTTTTAATTAGGATGTCTTAAATCGTGTTATTTTTTTTCAAAATTCAAATATTTTCAAATAAAAAAGGCCCATATTTTTTGAACAAGATTCGTGTTTATGGAATTAAACATTTAACTCTATGAGAATTGAATGAAAATGTCCACTGTGACTCAGTTTGGAATGAGGATTCCTTAAATCGTGTTGCTTTTTCAAATTTCAACTATTTTCACATAAAATATGGCCCTTTTTTTAACAAGATTAGTGTTTAAGGAATTAAACTTTTAACTCTATTAGAATTAGATGGAAATATTCACTTTGACTCAATTTTTTAATTAGGATTCCTTAAATGTGTTTTTTTCCAAATTCAAATATTTTCACATAAAAAGGGCCCATATTTTTTCAACAAGATTAGTGTTTAAGGAATTAAGATTTAATTATCTAAAATTTGAATGGAAACTTCCACTGCGACTCAGTTTTTACCTAGGATGCCTTAAATCGTGTTGTTTTTTTTTTTGCAAAATTCAAATATTTTAACATAAAATGGCCAATATTTTTTCAGCAATATTCGTGTTTGTGGAATTAAACATTTAACTCTATTAGAATTGAATAAAAACGTCCACTGTGACTTAGTTTGGAATTAGGATTCCTTAAATCGTGTTGCTTTTTCAAAATGCAAATATTTTCACATGAAATATGGCCCTTATTTTTTTAACAAGATTAGTGTTTAAGGAATTAAACGTTTAACACTTTTAGAATTGAATGTAAACATCCACTGTGATGCAGTTTTTAATTAGGATTCCTTAAATCGTGTTGTCTTTTCAAAATTCAAATATTTTCACATAAAAAGGGCCCATATCTTTTCAACAAGATTAGTATTCAAGGAATTAAAAATTTAACTCTATTAGAATTGAATGGAAACATCCACTTGACTCAATTTTTAATTAGGATCCCTTAAAGCGTGTTTTTTTTTCAAAATTCAAATATTTTCACTTAAGAAAGGGCCATATTTTTTCAACAAGAATCGTGTTTATGTAATTAAACATTTAACTCTATTAGAATTGAATGGAAACATCCAATGTGACTCAGGTTGGAATTAGGATTCCTTAAATCGTATTTTTTTAAATTCATATATTTTCACATGAAAAAGGGCCCATATTTTTTCAACAAAATTAGTATTTAAGGACTGAAACATTTAACTCTATTAGAATTAAATGGAAACATCCATTGTGACACACTTTTTAATTAGGATTCCTCAAATCGTGTTTTCCAAAAATTCAAATATTTTAACATAAAAAATGGCCCATATTTTTTCAACAAGATTAGTGTTGAAGGAATTAAGCATTTAACTCTCTTAGATTTGAATGGAAACTTCTGCTGTGACTCAGTTTTTAAATAAGATGCCTTAAATCGTGTTTTTTTTTCAAAATTCAAATATTTTCAAACAAAAAGGCCCATATTTTTTCAACAAGATTCATGTTTATGGAATTAAACATTTAACTCTATGAGAATTGAATGGAAATGTCCACTGTGACTCAGTTTGGAATTAGGATTCCTTAAATCGTGTTGCATTTTCAAAATTCAAATATTTTCCCACAAAATATGGCTCTTATTTTTTCAGCAAGATTAGTATTTAATGAACTAAACGTTTAACTCTTTTAGAATTGAATGGAAACATCCACTGTGACTCCATTTTTAATTAGGATTCCTTAAATCGTGTTGTCTTTTCAAAATTCAAATATTTTCACATAAAAAAGGGCCCATATCTTTTCAACAAGATTAGTGTTTATGGATTTAAAAATTTAATTGTATTAGAATTGAATAGACACATCCACTATGACTCAGTTTTTAATTAGGATCCCATAAAGCGTGTTTTTTTTTAAAATTCAAATATTTTCACTTAAAAAGGGCCATATTTTTTCAACAAGAATCGTGTTTATGGAATTAAACATTTAACTCTATTAGAATTGAATGGAAACATTCAATGTGACTCAGTTTGGAATTAGGATTCCTTAAATCGTGTTTTTTTAGATTCATATTTTTTCACATAAAAAAGGGGGCATATTTCTTTCAACAAGATTAGTATTTAAGAACTTAAATATTTAACTTTATTAGAATAGGATGGAAACATCCACTGTGACTCAATTTTTAATTAAGATTCCATAAATCGTGTTTTTTTTCAAAATTCAAATGTTTTCACATATAAAGGCCCATATTTTTTCAATAAGATTAGTGTTTAAGGATTAAGAGTTTAACTCTCTTAGATTTGAATGGAAACATCGACTGTGACTCAGTTTTTAATTAGGATGCCTTAAATCGTGTTTTTTTTCAAAATTCAAATATTTTCAAATAAAAAAGGCCCATATTTTTTCAACAAGATTCGTGTTTATGGAATTAAACATTTAACTCTATTAGAATTGAATGGAAACGTCCACTGTGACTCATTTTGGAATGAGGATTCATTAAATCGTGTTGCTTTTTCAAAATTCAAACATTTTCACATAAAATATGGCCCTTATTTTTTAACAAGACTAGTGTTTAAGGAATTAAACATTTAACCCTATTAGAATTGAATGGAAACATCCACTGTAACTCAATTTTTATTTAGGATTCCTTAAATCATATTATCCTTTCAAAATTCAAATATTTTCCATTAAAAAAGGGCCCATATTTTTTCAACAGGATTAGTGTTTAAGGAATTAAACAATTAACTCTATTAGAATTGAATGGAAACATCCAATGTGACTCAGTTCGGAATTAGGATTCCTTAAATCGTATTTTTTTAAATTCATATATTTTCACATGAAAAGGGGCCCGTATTTGTTTCAACAAGATTAGTATTTAAGGACTTAAACATTTAACTCTATTAGAATTGAATAGAAACATCAGCTGTAATTCAATTTTTAATTAGGATTCCTTAAATCCTGTTGTCTTTTCAAATTTCAAATATTTTCCAACAAAAAAGCGCCCATATTTTTTAAACAACATTAGTGTTTAAGGAATTAGACAATTAACTCTATTAGAATTGAAAGGACACATCGACTGTGACTCAGTTTTTAATTAGGATTCCTTAATTCGTGTTTTTTTTCAAAATTCAAATATTTTCACATAAAAAAGGGCCCATATTTTTTCAACAAGGTTAGTGTTTAAGGAATTAAACATTTAAGTCTATTACAATTGAATGGATAGATCCACTGTGATTCAATCTTTAATTAGGATCCCTTAAATCGTTTTTTTTTCAAAATTCAAATATTTTCACTTAAAAAAGGGCCATATTTTTTCAACAAAAATTGTGTTTATGGAATTAAGCATTTAACTCTTTTAGAATTGAATGGAAACATCCAATGCGACTCAATTTTTAATTAGGATTCCTTAAATCGTGTTTTTTAAAATTCATATATTTTCACATCAAAAAGGGCCCATATTTTTTCAACAGGATTAGTGTTTAAGGAATTAACCATTTAACTCTATTGAAATTGAATGGACACATCGACTGCGACTCAGTTTTTAATTAGGATGCCTTATTTCATTTTTTTTCAAAATTCAAATATTTTCACATAAAAAAGTCCCATATTTTTTCAACAAGATTCGTGTTTATGGAATTAACCATTTAACTTTATTCGAATTGAATGGAAACATCCACTGTGACTCAATTTTTAATTAGGATTCTTTAAATCGTGTTGTATTTTTTTCATAATTCATATATTTTCACATAAAAAAGGGCTCATATTTTTTTTACAAGATTAGGGTTAAGGAATTAAATATTTAACTCTCATAGAACTGAATGGAAACATCCACTGTAACTCAGTTTTTAATTAGGATTCCTTAAATCGTGTTTTTTTAAAATTCAAATATTTTCACATAAAAAATGACCCTTATTTTTTTAACAAGATTAATGTTTAAGGAATTAAGCATTTAACTCGATTAGAATTGAATGGAAACAACCACTGTGACTCAGTTTTTAATTAGGATCCCTTAAAGCGTGTTTTTTTTAAAATTCAAATATTTTCACTAAAAAAGGGCCATATTTTTTCAACAAGAATCGTGTTTATGGAATTAAGCATTTAACTCTTTTAGAATTGAATGGAAACATCAAATTGACTCAATTTTTAATTAGGATTCTTTAAATCGTGTTTTTTTAAATTCATATATTTTCACATAAAAAAGGCCCATATTTTTTCAACAGGATTAGTGTTTAAGGAATTAAACATTTAACTCTATTGAAATTGAATTGACACATAGACTGCGACTCAGTTTTTAATTAGGATGCCTTAATTCGTGTTTTTTTTCAAAATTCAAATATTTTTGACATAAAAAAAGGCCCATATTTTTTCAACAAGATTAGTGTTTCAGGACTTAAACATTTAATTTTATTAGAATTGATTGGAAACATCCGCTGTGACAGTTTTTAATTAGGATTCCTTAAATCGTATTTTTTTCAAAATTCAAATTTTTTCACATAGAAAAGGCCCGTATTTTTTCAACAAGATTCGTGTTTATAGAATTAAATATTTAACTCTATTAGAATTGAAACGAAACATCGCCTGTGACTCAGTTTTGAATTAGCATTCCTTAAATCGTGTTGTTCTTTTCAAAATTCAAATTTTTTCACTTAAAAAAGGCCCGCATTTTTTCAACAAGATTCGGGTTTATGGAATTAAACATTTAACTCTATTAGAATTGAATGGAAACATCGACTGTGACTTAGTTTTTAATTACGATTCCTTAATTTGTGTTATTTTTGCAAAATCCAAATATTTTCTCATAAAAAGGGCCCATATTTATTTCAAGAAGATTAGTGTTTAAGGAATTAAACATTTAACTGTATTAGAATTGAATGGAAACATGCATTGTGACTCAGTTTTTTATTAGGATTCCTTAAATTGTGATTTTTTTAAAATTCAAATATTTTCACAAGAAAAAGGTCCCTTATTTTTTAAACAAGATTAGTGTTTAAGGAATTAAACATTTAACTCTATTAGAATTGAATGCAAACATCCACTGTGACACAATCTTCAATTAGGATTCATTAAATCGTGTTGTTTTTTTCAAAATTCAAATATTTTCACATAAAAAAGGCCCATATTTTTTCAACAAGATTCTTGTTTATGAAATTAAACTTTTAACACTATTAGAATTGAATGTAAACATCCACTGTGACTCAGTTTTTAATTAGGATTCCTTAAATCGTGTTTTTTTTAAATTCAAATATTTTCACACAAAAAAAGGGCCTATATTTTTTAAATAAGATTAGTGTTTAAGGAATTTAAAATTTAACACTATTAGAATTGAAAGAAAACATCCACTGTGACAAAGCATTCAATTAGAATTCCTTAAATCATGCGTTCTTTTCAAAATTCAAATATTTTCACATAAAAAAGGGCCACATTAATTCAACAAGATTCGTGTTTATGGATTTAAACATTTAACTCTATTACAATTGAATGGAAACATCCACTGCGACTCAGTTGTGAATTAGGATTCCTTAAATCGTGTTTTTTTTTAGATTCAAATATTTTCACATAAAAAAGGGCCCATATTTTTTCCAACAAGATAAGTGTTTAAGGAATTAAACATTTAACCCTCTTAGATTTGAATGGAAACTTCGATTGTGACTCTGTTTTTAATGAGGATTCCTTAAACCATGTTTTTTTCCAAAATTCAAATATTTCACATAAAAAATGGCCCATATTTTTTCAACAAGATTAGTGTTTCAGGACTTAGACATTTAACTCTATTAGAATTGAATGGAAACATTCGCTGTGACTCAGTTTTTAATTAGGATTCCTTAAATCGTATTTTTTTTAAAATTCAAAATTTTTCACATAAAAAAGGCCCGTATTTTTTCAACAAGATTCGTGTTTATGGAATTAAACATTTAACTCTATTAAAATTGAATGGAAATATCGCCTTTGACTCAGTTTTTAAATAGGATTCCTTAAATCGTGTTGTTCTTTTCAAAATTCAAATATTTTCACATAAAAAAGGCCCATATTAATTTAAGAAGATTCGTGTTTATAGAAGTAAACATTTAACTCTATTAGAATTGAATGGAAACATCCACTGCGACTCAGTTTTGAATTAGGATTCCTTAAATCGTATTTTTTTAAGATTCAAATATTTTCACATAAAAAAAGGCCCATCTTTTTTTCAACAAGATTACTGTTTAAGGAATTAAACAATTAACTCTATTTGAATTGAATGGAAACATCCGCTGCGACTCAGTTTTTAATTAGAATTCCTTAAATCTTGTTTTTTTAAAAAAATTCAAATTTTTTCACTTAAAAAAGGCCCGATTTTTTCAACAAGATTCGGGTTTATGGAATTAAATATTTAACTTTATTAGAATTGAATGCAAACATCGACTGTGACACAGTTTTCATTTAGGATTCCTTAAATCGTGTTGTTCTTTTCAAAATTCAAATATTTTCACATAAAAAAGGCCCATATTTTCTCAACAAGATTCTTGTTTATGGAATTAAACTTTTAACTCTATTAGAATTGAATGTAAACATCCACTGTTACTCTGTTTTTAATGAGGATTCCTTAAATCGTGTTTTTTTTAAATTCAAATATTTTCACACAAAAAAGAGCCCATATTTTTTAAATAAGATAGTGTTTAAGGAAATAAACATTTAACTCTATTAGAATTGATTGCAAACATCCATTATGACTGAATTTTTAATTAGGATCCCTTCAATCGTGTTTTTTTTTCAAAATTCAAATATTTTCACATAAAAAAGGCCCATATTTTCTCAACAAGATTCTTGTTTATGGAATTAAACTTTTAACTCTATTAGAATTGAATGTAAACATCCACTGTTACTCTGTTTTTAATGAGGATTCCTTAAATCGTGTTTTTTTTAAATTCAAATATTTTCACACAAAAAAGAGCCCATATTTTTTAAATAAGATAGTGTTTAAGGAAATAAACATTTAACTCTATTAGAATTGATTGCAAACATCCATTATGACTGAATTTTTAATTAGGATCCCTTCAATCGTGTTTTTTTTTTCAAAATTCAGATATTTTCGCATAAAAAGGGCCCATATTTTTCAATAAGATTTGTGTTTAAGAAAATAAACATTTGACTCTATTAGAATTGAATGGAAAAACCCACTCTGACTCTGTTTTTTATTAGCATTCCTTAAACCGTGATTTTTTTCAAAATTCAAATATTTCACATAAAAAAGGGCCCATATTTTTTTAACAAGATTAGTGTTTCAGGACTTAAACATTTAACTCGATTAGAATTGAATGGAAACATCCGTTGTGACTCAGTTTTTAATTAGGATTCCTTAAATCGTATTTTTTTTCAAAATTCAAATTTTTTCACATAGAAAAGTCCCGTTTTTTTCAACAAGATTCGTGTTTATAGAATTAAATATTTAACTCTATTAGAATTGAAACGAAACATCGCCTGTGACTCAGTTTTGAATTAGCATTCCTTAAATCGTATTGTTCTTTTTAAAATTCAAATATTTTCAAGGCCCATATTAATTTAACAAGATTCGTGTTTATGGAATTAAACATTTAACTGTATTAGAATTGAATGGAAACATCCACAGCGACTCAGTCTTAAATTAGGATTCCTTAAATCGTGTTTTTTTTAAGATTCAAATATTTTCAAATAAAAAAAGGCCCATATTTTTTTCAACAAGATTAGTGTTTAAGGAATTAAACAATTAACTTTATTAGAATTGAATGTAAACTTCGACTGTGACTCAGTTTTAATTAGGATTCCTTAAACCGCGATTTTTTTTTCAAAATTCAAATATTTCGCATAAAAAAGGGCCCATATTTTTTTCAACAAGATTAGAGTTAAAGAAATTTAACATTTAACACTATTAAAATTGAATGGAGACATCCACTCTGACTCAGTTTTTAATTAGGATCCCTTAAATCGTGTTTTTTTCCAAATTCAAATATTTTCACATAAAAAAGATCCCATATTTTTCAATAAGATTAGTGTTTCTGGAAATAAACATTTAACTCTATTAGAATTGAATGGGAACATCCACTGTGACTCAGTTTTTAATTAGGATCCCTTAAATCGTGCTTTTGTCAAAACTCAAATATTTTTACATAAAAAAGGGCCCATATTTTTTTCAACAGATTTGTTCTTAAGGAATTAAACATTTAACTATATTGGAAGTGAATGGAAACAATCATTTTGACTCAACTTTTAATTAGGATCCCTTCAATCTTGTTTTTTTTTTCAAAATTAAGATATTTTCACATAAAAAAGGGTCCATATTTTTCAATAAGATTAGTGTTTATGGAAACAAACATTTAACTCTATTAGAATTGAATGTAAATATCCAATGTGTCTCAATTTTTAAATAGGATCCCTTCAATCGTGTTTTTTTTCAAAATTCAGATATTTTCACATAAAAAAGGGCCCATATTTTTCAATAAGATTTGTGGTTAAGAAAATAAACATTTAACTCTATTAGAATTGAATGTAAACATCCAATGTGACTCAATTTTTAAATAGGATCCCTTCAATCGTGTTTTTTTTTCAAAATTCAGATATTTTCACATAAAAAAGGGCCCATATTTTTCAATAAGATTTGTGTTTAAGAAAATAAACATTTAACTCTATTAGAATTGCACGAAAACAACCAATGTGACTCAGTTTTTAATTAGGATCCCAAAAATCGTGTTTTTTTCGAAATTCAAATGTTTTCACATAAAAAACGCCCCATATTTTTTTCAACAAGATTAGAGTTAAAGAAATTAAACATTTAACTCCATTAGAATATAATGGAAATATCCACTGTGACCCAATTTTTAATTAGGATCTCTTAAATCGTGTTTTTTCAAAAATCAAATATTTTTACACAAAAAAGGGCCCATATTTTTCAATAAGATTACTGTTTAAGGAAATAAACATTTAACTCTATTAGAATTGAATGGAAACATCCACTCTGACTCAGTTTTTAATTAGGATACCTTAAATCGTGCTTTTTTCAACTTTCAAATATTTTTACATAAAAGGGCCCATATTTTTTTCAACAGATTTGTGTTTAAGGAATTGAATATTTAACTATATTAGAAGTGAATGGAAACATCCATTTTGACTCAACTTTTAATTAGGATCCCTTCAATCGTGTTTTTTTTTCAAAATTCAGATATTTTCACATAAAAAAGGTCCCATATTTTTCAATAAGATTAGTGTTTATAGAAATAAACATTTAACTCTATTCGAATTGAATGGAAACATACACTGTGACTCAATTTTTCTTTGGAATCCCTTAAATGCGTTTTTTTTTTCAAAATTCAAATATTTTCACATAAAAAATGCCCCTAATTTTTTTCAACAAGATTAGTGTTAAAGAAATTTAACATTTAACTCTATTAAAATTGAATGGCGACATCCACTCTGACTCAGTTTTTAATTAGGATCCCCTAAATAGCGTTTATTTTAAAATTGAAATATTTTCACATAAAAATGCCCCCAACTTTTTTTAACAAGTTAAGTGTTAAAGAAATTTAACATTTAACTCTATTAAAATTGAATGGAGACATCCACTCTAACTCAGTTTTTAATTAGGATCCCTTAAATCGTGTTTTTTCCAAATTCACATATTTTCACATAAAAAAGGTCCCATATTTTTCAATAAGATTAATGTTTATGGAAATAAATATTTAACTCTATTAGAATTGAATGGAAACATCCACTGTGACTCAATATTTAATTAGCATCTCTTCAATCGCATTTTTTTCAAAATTCAAATATTTTCACATAAAAAATGCCCTAATTTTTTCAACAAGATTAGTGTTAAAGAAATTTAACAATTAACACTATTACAATTGAATTGAGACATCCACTCTGACTCAGTTTTTAATTAGGATCCCGTAAATCGCATTTTTTTTAAAATTCAAATATTTTCACATAAAAAATGCCCCTAATTTTTTTCAACAAGATTAGTGTTAAAGAAATTTAACATTAAACTCTATTAAAATTGAATGGAGACATCTACTCTAACTCATTTTTGAATTAGGATCCCTTAAATCGTGTTTTTTTCGAAATTCAAATATTTTCACATAAAAAAGGTCCCATATTTTTCAATAAGATTAGTGTTTATGGAAATAAACATTTAACTCTATTAGAATTGAATGGAAAAATCCACTGTAACTCAGTTTTTAATTAGGATCCCTTAAATCGTGCTTTTTTCAAAACTCAAATATTTTTACATAAAAAAGGGCCCATATTTTTTTCAACAGATTTGTTTTTAAGGAATTAAACATTTAACTATATTGGAAGTGAATGGAAACATTCATTTTGACTCAACTTTTAATTAGGATCCCTTCAATCTTCCTTTTTTTTCAAAATTAAGATATTTTCACATAAAAAAGGGCCCATATTTTTCAATAAGATTAGTGTTTATGGAAATAAATATTTAACTCAATTAGAAGTGAATGGAAACATCCACTGTGACTCAGTTTTTAACTAGGATCCCTAAAATCGTGCGTTTTTCAAAACTTAAATATTTTTTCATAAAAAAGGGCCCATATTTTTTTCAATAGATTTGTTTTTAAGGAATTAAACATTTAACTATATTGGAAGTGAATGGAAACATTCATTTTAACTCAACTTTAAATTAGGATCCCTTCAATCTTGTTTTTTTTTTTCAAAATTAAGATTTTTCACATAAAAAAGGGTCAATATTTTTCAATAAGATTAGTGTTTATGGAAACAAACATTTAACTCTATTAGAATTGAATGTAAACATCCAATGTGACTCAATTTTTAATTAGGATCCCTTAAATCGTGTTTTTTTCCAAATTCACATATTTTCACATAAAAAAGGTCCCATATTTTTCAATAAGATTAATGTTTATGGAAATAAACATTTAACTCTATTAGAATTGAATTGAACCATCCACTGTGACTCAATTTTTAATTAGGATCCCTTAAATCGCATTTTTTTCAATATTTAAATATTTTCCCATAAAAAATGCCCCTAATTTTTTTCAACAAGATTAGTGTTAAAGAAATTTAACATTTAACTCTTTTAAAATTGAATGGAGACATCCACTCTGACTCAGTTTTTAATTAGGATCCCCTAAATCGTGTTTTTCTTCAAAATTCAAATATTTTCACATAAAAGATGGCCCCAATTTTTTTCAACAAGAATAATGTTAAAGAAATTTGACATTTAACTCTATTAAAATTGAATGGAGACATCCACTCTGACTCAGTTTTTAATTAGAATCCCTTAAATCGTGTTTTTTTCAAAATACAAGTATTTTCACATATAAAATCCCCTTATTTTTCTCAACAAGATTAGTGTTAAAGGAATTAAACATTTAACTCTATTAGAATTGAATGGAAACATCCATTGTGACTCAATTTTTAATTAGGATTCCTTCAATCGTATTTTTTTCAAAATTTAGATATTTTCAAATAAAAAAGGGACCATTTTTTTTAACAGATTTGTGTTTAAGGAATTAAACATTTAACTCTATTAGAATTGAATGGAAACATCCATTATGACTGAATTTTTAATTAGGATCCCTTCAATCGTGTTTTTTTTTCAAAATTCAGATATTTTCACATAAAAAAGGGCCCATATTTTTCAATAAGGTTTGTGTTTAAGAAAATAAACATTTAACTCTATTAGAATTGCATGGAAACACCCAATGTGACTCAGTTTTTAATTAGGATCCCAAAAATCGTGTTTTTTCCGAACTTCAATATTTTCACATAAAAAACGCCCCATATTTTTTTTCAACAAGATTAGAGTTAAAGGAATTAAACATTTAACTCCATTAGAATAGAATGGAAACATCCACTGTGACCCAATTTTTAATTAGGATTCCTTAAATCGTGTTTTTTCAAAATTTAAATATTTTCACATAAGAAATGGCCCATATTTTTCAATAAGATTAGTGTTTAAGGAAATAAACATTTAACTCTATTAGAATTGAATGGAAACATCCACGCTGACTCAGTTTTTAATTAGGATCCCTTAAATCGTGCTTTTTTCAACTTTCAAATATTTTTACATAAAAAGGGCCCATATTTTTTTCAACAGATTTGTGTTTAAGGAATTAAATATTTAACTATATTAGAAGTGAATGGAAACATCCATTTTGACTCAACTTTTAATTAGCATCCCTTCAATCGTGTTTTTTTTTTCAAAATTCAGATATTTTCACAAAAAAAAAGGTCCCATATTTTTCAAGGAGATTAGTGTTTATGGAAATAAACATTTAACTCTATTCAAATTGAATGGAAACATCCACTGTGACTCAATTTTTAATTAGGATCCCTTAAATCACGTTTTTTTTTCAAAATTCAAATATTTTCACATAAAAAATGCCCCTAATTTTTTTTAACAAGATTAGTGTTAAAGAAATTTAACATTTAACTCTATTAAAATTGAATGGAGACATCCACTCTGAGTCAGTTTTTAATAAGGATCCCTTAAATCGTGTTTTTTTCCAAGTTCAACTATTTTCACATAAAAAAGGGCCCATATTTTTCAATAAGATTAGTGTTTATGGAAATAAACATTTAACTCTATTAGAATTGAATGGAAACATCCACTGTGACTCAATTTTCAATTAGGATCCCTTAAATCGCGTTTTTTTTTCAAAATTCAAATATTTTCAATAAAAAATGCCCCTAATTTTTTTTCAACAAGATTAGTGTTAAATCATGTTTCTAATTAGGATCCCTTAAATCGTGTTTTTTTCAAAATACAAATATTTTCACATATAAAATGTCGCTTATTTTATTCAACAAAATTAGTGTTAAAGGTATTAAACATTTAACTCGATTAGAATTGAATGGAAACATGCATTGTGACTCAATTTTTAATTATGATCCCTTCAATCGTGTTTTTTTTCAAAATTTAGATATTTTCAAATAAAAAAGGGCCCATATTTTTTTAACAGATTTGTGTTTAAGGAATTAAACATTTAACTCTATAAGAATTGAATGGAAACATCCATTATGACTGAGTTTTTAATTAGGATCCCTTCAATCGTGTTTTTTTTTTCAAAATGAAGATATTTTCACATAAAAAAGGGCCCATATTTTTCAATAAGATTTGTGTTTAAGAATGTAAAAATTAACTCTATTAGAATTGAATGGAAACACCCACTGTGACTCAGTTTTTAATTAGGATCCCAAAAATCGTGTTTTTTTCGAAATTCAAATATTTTCACATAAAAACGCCCCTTATTTTTTTCAACAAGATTAGAGTCAAAGGAATTAAACATTTAACTCCATTAGAATTGAATGGAAACATCCACTGTCACTCAATTTTTAATTAGCATCCCTTCAATCGTGTTTTTTTTAAAATTCAGATATTTTCATATAAAAAAGGGCCCATATTTTTCAATAAGATTAGTGTTTGCGGAAATAAACATTTAACTCTATTAGAATTGAATGTAAACATCCATTGTGACTCAATTTTTAATTAGGATCCCTTAAATCGCGTTTTTTTTCAAAATTCAAATATTTTCATATAAAAAATGCCCCTAATTTTTTTCAACAAATTAGTGTTAAAGAAATTTAACATTTAACTCCATTAAAATTGAATGGAGACATCCACTCTGACTCAATTTTTAATTAGGATCCCTTAAATCGTGTTTTGTTCAAAATTTAAATATTTTCACATAAAGAAAGGCCCATATTTTTTTTTCAACAGATTTGTGTATTAGGAATTAAACATTTAACTCTATTGGAATTGAATGGAAACATCCACTGTGACACAGTTTTGAATTAGGATTCATTAAATCATGTTTTTTCAAAATTCAAATATTTTCACATAAAAAAGTGTCCATATTTTTTGAACACAATTAGTGTTTAAGGAATTAAACATTTAACTCTATTAGAATTGAATGGAAACATCCCCTGTGACTCAAATTTTAATTAGGATGCCTTAAATCCTGTTTTTTCAAAATTCAAATATTTTCACATAAATATGGGCCCATATTTTTCAATAATATTAGTGTTTAAGGAAATAAACATTTAACTCTATTAGAATTGAATGGAAACATCCACTGTGACCCAGTTATGAATTAGGATTCTTTATATTGTGTTTTTTTTTCAAAATTCAAATATTTTCACTTAAAAAAGGGTCCATATTTTTTGAACACGATTAGTGCTTAAGGAATTAAACATTTAACTCTATTAGATTTGAATGGCAACATCCACCGTAACTCAATTTTTAATTATGATCCCCTAAATCGCGTTTTTTCTAAAAATTCTAATATTATCACATAAAAAATGCCACCAAATTTTTTTCAACAAGATTAGTGTTAAAGAATTTAACATTTAACACTATTAAAATTGAATGGAGACATCCACTCTGACTCAGTTTTTAATTCAGATCCCTTAAATCGAGTTTTTTTTCCAAGTTCAAACATTTTCACATAAAAAAGGGCCCATATTTTTCAATAAGATTAGTGTTTATGGAACTAAACATTTAACTCTATTAAAATTGAATGGAAACATCCACTGTGACTCAATTTTCAATTAGGATCCCTTAAATCGCGTTTTTTTTTCAAAATTCAAATATTTTCAAATAAAAAATGCCCCTAATTTTTTTCAACAAGATTAGTGTTAAAGAAATTTCACATTTAACTCTATTAGAATTGAATGGAGACATCTACTGTGACTAAGTTTCTAATTAGGATCCCTTAAATCGTGTTTTTTTCAAAATACAAATATTTTCACATGTAAATTGTCGCTTATTTTGTTCAACAAAATTAGTGTTAAAGGTATTAAACATTTAACACTATTAGAATTAAATGGAAACATCCAATGTGACTCAATTTTTAATTAGGATCCCTTCAATCGTGTTTTTTTTTTCAAAATTAAGATATTTTCAAATAAAAAAGGGCCCATATTGTTTTAACAGATTTGTGTTTAAGGAATTAAACATTTAACGATAAGAATTGAATGGAAACATCCATTATGACTGAGTTTTTAATTAGGATCCCTTCAATCGTTTTTTTTCAAAATTAAGATATTTTCACATAAAAAAGGGCCCATATTTTTCAATAATATTAGTGTTTAAGGAAATAAACATTTAACTCTATTAGAATTGAATGGAAACATCGACTGTGACTCAGTTTTAAATTAGGATTCCTTAAATTATGTTTTTTTTAAAATTCAAATATTTTCACTTAAAAAAGGGTCCATATTTTTTTGAACACGATTAGTGTTTAAGGAATTAAACATTTAACTCTAGTAGAATTGAATGGAAACATCCACTGTGACTCAATTTTTAATTACGATCCCTTAAATTGTGTTTTTTCAAAATTCAAATATTTTCACAAAAAAAGGGCCCATATTTTTTTCAACTGATTTGTGTTTAAGGAATTAAATATTTAACTCTATTAGAATTGAATAGAAACATCCACTGTGACTCAATTTTTAATTAGGATCCCTTAAATCATGTTTTTTTTTCAAAATTCAAATATTTTCACATTAAAAATGCCCCTTATTTTTGAACAAGATTAGTGTTAAAGGAGTTAAACTCTTAACTCTATTAGAATTGAATGGAGACATCCACAGTGACTCAGTTTTTAATTAGGATCCCTTAAATCGTGTTTTTTTTCAAAATTCAAATATTTTCACATAAAAAAGGCCCCATATTTTTTCAACTGATTTGTGTTTTAGGAATTAAACATTTAATTCCTTTAGAATTGAATGGAAACATCCACTGTGACTCAGTTTTGAATTAGGATTCCTTAAATCGTGTTTTTTTTTCAAAATTCAAATATTTTCACTTCAGAAAGGGTCCATATTTTTTGAACACGATTAGTGTTTAAGGAATTAAATATTTAACTCTATTAGAATTGAAGGGAAACATCAACTGTGACTCAATTCTTAATAAGGATCCCTTAAATCGTGTTTTTCAAAATTCAAATATTTTCACATAAAAAAGGGCCCATATGTTTCAATAATATTAGTGTTTAAGGAAATAAACATTTAACTCTATTAGAATTGAATGGAGACATCCACTGTGACTCAGTTTTGAATTATGATGCCTTAAATGGTGTTTTTTTTCAAAATTCAAATATTATCTCTTAAAAAAGGTCCATATTATTTTAACACGATTAATGTTTCAGGAATTAAACATAACTGTATTAGAATTGAATGGAAACATCCAGTGTGACTCAAATTTTAATTAGGGTCTCTTAAATCGTGTTTTTTCAAAATTCAAATATTTTCACATAAAAAAGGGCCAAAATTTTTCAATAAGATTAGTGTTTAAGGAATTAAACATTTAACTCTAGTAGAATTGAATGGAAACATCCACTGTGACTCAGTTTTTAATTAGGATCCCTTAAATCGTGTTTTTTTTTCAAAATTCAAATATTTTCACAAAAAAGGGCCCATATTTTTCGATAAGATTTGTGTTTATGGAACTAAACATTTAACTCTATTAGAATTGAATGGAAACATCCACTGTGACTCAATTTTTAATAACGATCCCATAAATCGTGTTTTTTCAAAATTCAAATATTTACACAAAAAAAGGGCCCATATTTTTTTCAACAGATTTGTTTTTAAGGAATTAAATATTTAAGTCTATTAGAATTGAATGGAAACATCCACTGTGACTCAATTTTTAATTAGGATCCCTTAAATCATGTTTTTTTTTCAAAATTCAAATATTTTCACATAAAAAATGCCCCTAATTTTTTGAACAATATTGGTGTTAGACGAATTAAACATTTAACTCTTTTAGAATTGAATGGAAACATCCACTGTGACTCAGTTTTTAATTAGGATTCGTTAAATCATTTTTCCC
>JANTPZ010130144.1:0-12203 GCA_025593235.1 Vachellia pachyceras
AAAAAATGTGTTATTTTTAGTATACTTAATTATAGAGAGAGTAAACAATGATATTAGAAGGACACATTAATAATTTTAAATAATTTTAACATAATTACAAACAAAAAATCTAATGCTTAAGAAGTTTCATTGAAAGTCGTTTTATCCCTTTATACGTTTTGACAATATGTTCTTATCTTTAGTGCCCTCGACAATCAGGCAACACTGAGTGCGGGTATTATGTCATCAATTACATGTATAGTATCATTCAGAGCGGATTGACCAGAGATTTAGAACAGGTAATACGTAATCTATCAAATATGAGTTAATCGTTTAGTTACATGAATTTGGCTTTGTTGTAATAATTGTTTTTATATTTGTAGGTTTTTGATAATGATGATGCTTACATAGCTTGTGACATTGATTTGATACGAGATTTGTTGGCCAAACGTCTTCTTGATTTGTAGATAATGCTTGTTTCTTCAAGGTGAATATATAAGTTTCAACTCTTTATATCGACTTGTATAGGGTTAATTAGATTGATAAATTGTGTTACTTTGCCACAAAGACTACGTCTAACTCTTGCTGAATTTTGTGCTTCTCAACCACGATGACCTTTTATAACCTTAATGTATTGTCTGGACTTGATTTGATGTGTAAAATGTAATTGAAAGATGAATAAGGTCGGGTTAAAAAATATAGACGAGGATTTAAAAAAAAAAAAGCCTACGGCGCCCTATTTGTGGAGAGGCGCCGTAGGGGAGACCTACGG
Organism: Vachellia pachyceras; assembly: GCA_025593235.1. Lineage (NCBI taxonomy): Eukaryota > Viridiplantae > Streptophyta > Magnoliopsida > Fabales > Fabaceae > Vachellia > Vachellia pachyceras. Next base: position 752 of record JANTPZ010130144.1, read on the forward strand.
CGCCTTACATTACCATGTAGGGCGCCGTAGGTCTCCCCTACGGCGCCTCTACACAAATAGGGCGCCGTAAGCCAAAACTTTTTACTACCCTCACATTTGCAGCCCCCTAAAATAGGGTGCCAATTGGGTTAAAAATAGGGCGTAAAAGGTACTTTTTGTAGTAGTGATTCAGTGACAGTTAAAGTACCTTGCTTGAGTTGATCCAGCCGTGCTTCCACCTCCAGGATTGCAGCTCTGTTTTTGAGAGAGGCAAACATGTCACGGGTAGCCTCCCAAACATCACGAGCAGACTTATACAAGGTGAAACTCGCGCTGATCTCAGTTGTCATTGAATTCACTAGCCACGATTGTACCATGGAGTCTTCGACCTCCCAGGTACTGTATTTAGGGTCGGCTTCTGCAGGCTTCCTCGTGGCACCATTTAGATAGCCAAACTTCCCTTTTCCAGTCACAAACAGATGGACGCCCAAAGCCTACTGGAGGTAATTTTGTCCGTTTAAGCGGTGGATTGTGATCGGCGACGGACTCGCGTCAGTTGACGTTACGTTGCCTTGACCTCCATCGTCGAGCCCAAACCCAAAGCGAATCATCACTGCTGCATCGTTGCTTCTCTCTCTCTCTCTCTCTCTGTTTCTCTCATTTTTGGCGTCGACGTCGCTCTCTCTCTCTCTCACCCGGCTTACTCTGTTTTCTTTCGGTTTCACAGAGGACTCATGGTTCCCTGCTCTGATACCATGAAACCGATGGTGCTTGAATAGATAATTTTATTCATAGTGTAAGGTATTATTTATAGAGTTAATTCTAGGTTATAGGATAATCCCCAAGAATAAGCCCCATGATTACAAGATAATGAGGGAGAGAAATCAGGAAACAATAAACATGGGAATTAGAACCAATAATCACAGGATTTATTAATAAACCTAAATCTAACTGAATGTCAACAAATACCTCTCTACTCTAAAAACCCATCCTAGGGGATCATCCCCATTGAACACCGGTAACTTTAATTTCCTGAACTTTTCAGTCCCGTTCTCTCTATCTCCATTAGTTTCTGAGGTCCATTCTCCATTTTGAGTTTTGGTTCTGGACTTATTCGTATTTCTCTATCTCTCAATCAGCTGTCCCAACGCGTCTTGCATCATCTGCATCATTTCTCTAATGTCATTCATCTCACTTGTCAGCCTATGATTAACTTCAATCACTCCTCATTTCTCTAATTTCTTCTGCATAGCGCTTTTCTATTTTCCCCCATTCTCCTATAGAACCTTAGGATGGAGTTGCTTTGATACCAATTGTTGTGGCCTAGAGGAATAAAGACAGATTTACACACAAAATTTATAATCAAAAGCTAAGACTTCATTACATCGATAAATAAAATATCACTCTGCTACCCTAGATTGGTCATAGTTAGATGTAAAAAATGCATTCCTGAATAGGGACCTAGAGGAAGAAATGTACATGGAGATCCCAAATGGAGTATTAGCTCCACCTAATTTAGTTTGCAAACTCAACAAATCACTATATGGCCTCAAACAATCTCCATATGCATGGTTGATAGGTTTGCTAAAGTATTCAAGAAGTTTGGCTATGCGCAAGGGCAGGCAGATCATACCTTGTTTGTCAAACATGATGGCAAGATAACTATTTTGATTGTATATGCAGATGATATAGCCATAACTGGGAATGATGAGTCATCTATCACCACACTCAAGAAGGCCTTAGCAAAGGAATTTCAGGTCAAGGACCTAGAACAACTAAGATATTTCCTTGGCATGGAAGTAGCAAGGACTAGAAAATGGATCAATGTATCGCAACGAAAGTATACACTGGATTTACTTCAAGAAACCGAGATGCTAGGAGTGAAATCGGATGATACTCCAATAGAAGACTCGTGTAACCTTAAAGTCAAACAAGCCTTATATACCTCTCTGTAGTTTCTTAGAGGTATAGAAGGCTTGCAGGCAAGTTGATATACTTAACTTATTCGGCCAAACATCAACCGTATGGTTGGAGCAGTGAGCCAGTTTATGCACCAACCTCAGGAAGAACATATGGCAATTGTGTATAGAACCTTAAACTACGTTAAACTCAATTCTGGAAGGGTAATTTATTTTAAAAGGGGAAGTGCTAGAAATATAGATATCTACACTAATGCAAACCATGCTAGATTTATGGATAATCGAAGATCAATTACGGGTTATTACACATGTTTGGGGCAATCTTGTCACCCGGCAAAGCAAGAAACAAATAGTGGTACCAGAATGTTAGGATCTAAAATATCATATAGGCTCCTTTATAAAATGTAACACCTAATTCTTCAAGATTCGCATAATCTGTCAATAGCTTGTAGGTTTCTCAACAAATAATAAGAAACTAACATTTTAATGGAAAGAAATTTTTTAAAATCAGTTACACACAAATAAATACAAGGTTGATAAATATCTCCTACATAATCAAGATTGAAAAATAGTACAATGCTAAAGTAATTTACCTGAATGTTTTGGCTTAATTAATTAAGCACAAAGTCGTTTTCCATCATTTAGCAACTGATCACAAACAATTAGGTAAGTATGTCAGCAAACTTGCACACATAAATAACCTTGGATAGTCAAATTTCTTGCAAAACGAACTAGGATATCAATACAATGATACTTGCAATAATGTAACATAAGTAATGGAAGTCAGCTGGAACATAATGATACTTGCAATAATGTAACAGAAGTAATGGAAGACAACGAAAACATATTAAACTTTTCCTTTCATTTATTTACCATTTAATTTTTCATTTTTCACTGTTTACAAGATGTATTTGGTTTAAACTTTGCCACCTTGCATAATAGCATCCATGGCAACTGTAACACAACCTTCCATTTTCACTATAGTGTTCATGACAAGTGTGATACCAATGCAACCAATAAATTGAAAAGCATCATTAAACAATGGACATCAAAACACCATTTGCCCTTTGTGACACTTTAGTCAACCCTAACATACTTCCGTTGATTAATAAACAAACAGGTTTTTAGTTGAAGAGAGATGAAACAACTAGGTTAAGTTCTTTTTGAAGAAAAACATAGTAGAGGCTGCCAAACTGTGATGCCAATTTTCCATGATAAAACACCGTGAGTGCTTTATGTGAACATCTAAGGCTTATCAAGGTTAATCCTTTTGTAACATTGTCCCTATCTTTCATGAGTGCTTCCCGTGAGTTTCTTGGCATGATATCCCAGTGAGTTTCTGGCAGTGATAAACTCTAAACTTGAGCTATGGCAAATGACTTTGGAGTTGAAGGATTTTCTTCTGAATATGAGTAAAAAAGAATATATGCACTATAAATTTGATAAGAGGCAAATTAGAATTGATTTGGAGGTTAAACTGCATGACCAAATCATTCCACAAGTGGAAAATTTCAGATACTTGAGATTAATCATGCAAAAATATAGTCAAAATAATGGAGATGCTACTCAAAGAATTTAAACTAGTTGATTTAAATAGATAAAGGCTATCATAGTCATTTGTGATCAAAAAGTACCTAGTAAGGTTTATCGCACTACTATAAGAACAACAATGCTATATGATAGTGAATGTTGGGCTTTAAAAGGATAATAAAAGCATAAAACAAGTGTTGCTTAGATGATGTTCAAATGGATGGGTGGTCATAAAGTTATTCACACACAAAAAATGTGAGCAATCTTGCAAAATAGAAGCAACCTGTTGACTCTTTTAAAAAAGAAAATAACCAAAGCTATTTCCCTAATTAAAATCCTATTAAGAATAAATGACCAAATATGGATGTTGGAGGATGTGTTGGGCCACATTCTAAGGCCTAAACAGTTTCATTAAGACGCTTTACCTATTCTAATATCATATACCTAATTACATGGGATAAGCAATTAGATTAGATTTATTTCAAGTATTCTTTTATTTACTTCCAATATCAAGCATGTAAGTTACTAGATTTTTGATGGGTACCTAAGTGGGATGGGGAACCTTACCCAAAAAGCTAGCTATTTAGATGGGAGGACCAACCCATTTAAATACCCTATTGAGCATCCCATTCTACTCAATGTGGGACTTGGTATCCCATAATACCAAGTCTCCATCAATTGGCCCCTATGGAAAGCTGGCATCTTGGTGGCTGCACTCCACGGCACTTCACTCGGCCTCCTGCTGGTCAGAACCCTCTGTGGGTAGCCCTCTCCGGAGAGGTCGTAAGCCTGACTCTGATACCAATTGATGGGTACCTAAGTGGGATGGGGAACTGTTAGGATCCTAAATGGTAGAAAGCAAAAAAGGCATGATAGGTCCTTATTAAAGTATGGAGTCAGAATCTAACCCCATAAATTAATAAAGGATGGAAGAAAATCTCCATTAGAATATGAGCAAGGATCTTAAACTCATAACCAATGAAGCCAACTCTAATAAGGAAAAGAGAGAAAGGATCTCGCTCCACTCATCCTCACTAGCCAAATACTTTAGGAGAATCTCCCGAAAGCACAGAATGAAATCGATATATTATTTCTCCATGACTAGCTTTGGGAAGGCTAGCCTATTTATAAGAAAAGAGATTACAATAATTAATTTAAAATAATCTAATATCTTTATTCAAACATTTGTATATTTGAATTCAAGATATATTAAGATATTCTAATTTAAATATACTAGATCCTAATAATACTTAAAATAAAAATACTAACCGAGATATTTATAAATAATATCTCTTTATTATTCGTATATAAAATAAACTAATAGATCCTAAAATTATGGTAACAAATTGATCCATTATCTTCATCCACGATCCCATGATCTCGGTACACTATCAGGAATCCTACCCCAAAAGCTAGTTGTTGAGGTGGGAGAACCGACCTACTTAAATACCCCATTGAGCATCCCACTCTACTAAATGTGGGACTTGGTATCCCATACTATCAAGTCTCCATCAATTTTATTAGGGTTTCAAGAACATCATATATTGTTCTGATTTGTACAGTTTTTACACATCAATAAGAATTGAGAAACTTCAATAGATGAATACGCACCTTAGGTATAGGCACTGTCCAACCCTTCTTAGGACCCCAATCCAAAGATAGGCGGATGTCCTTGTAGAAAGCTTCATAGCTTGATCCTTCACCCGTTGGAGGAGGAAACAAATCAATCTTAAGAATACGACATGCAAACAATATAAAGATTAGTAAAAACTTCCATGCAAACTATTTTTCAGAAGCAACATCTAATAGGAAGAAAAAAGTAGAAAGATAAACCAAAATGTCATGCTAAATTCATTTGATTATTTTCTTAGTTGTAGTATCATTTTGAAAGACAATTAGCCAAAAAAAAACCACAATTTCATGAACATAGCATAAATGTTTCGTTCCGTTGAATATTTTTAATGTTTTGTTTCATTTGTTCTAAATACTCTTTCATGTTCTTCACAGCATAAAAGCTTCTATTCGTTGTACATCATTCAAATCACTAGTTCACCACTTCTTTTTATGTTTTCTTCATTATCACACCATTTTTAACCTAAAACCCTACCCAGCAGCTGTTGATCATTCCAGCCGCTGTGCATTTTGATTTGTGATGCACACACCCCACCAAAAGCTGTCAATTAGTCAAGAATGCATATCAAACCTGCCAACTAGCTAATGTTCTTACGGAAGTATATTTCCTACATTTGCAATAAGCTTGGCAAATGGCCTGCATGCTTCAACTTTAAAGGGGATCGATTTAATTATAATTGATTAAAGCTTATTAGATAGTGATTAGGCCAAATAAAGTTTGCAACTACAGGTCATTAATTCTCACTTGCATATCTACTATGAATAATACGAACATGTACATAGGTACACACACTGTTCCAGACAATGATTGTCAAAAGCTTTGAGTAAGTATTACCTTAAACTTCCCATCCTCCAATATTTTGGCCACTGTTCCAGACCAATAACAGCCATCGGCCCAGAAATCTACCAAATTCCCCACCATCCATGTATCATCAACAATAACTATTTCTTCGGAGATGGTACCCATGTCACACTTTTTTGCTTTCAAGATGCATAGTTGGATAACAAGGTCGCACCATCAATTTTGAATACTTTATGTTACGGGGCTTTTGATATACCTTTATCTATTCCAACTCTGCAAACGATATATGATGCAGTATAGTATGAAAAACTAGTTTATCCGAAAAGCTTAAGCCACTAAAAAATTTATAAATTCTGTTTCAATATGATCAGAAAAAAATCAAGGATTTGAAGCTTTAATTATAACAACTCCAAATCACTAAGCCATGCAAAAATAGATGGTCATTGCCTGTCTAAACTTGATTAAAAAATGGAAAAACAAAATATAATACTATATCAAAACATTATGGTAAATAATAAAAACCGCATAAGGTGACGTCTTCTAAAACAATGTTGAAAGTCCAATCCATCGCCAATCTTATTTGGCCTACTTTGATTACTACTCCCATTTATCTCACTATGATTATTATTGCCTTTATTACTATTATATTATTTCAGCAATTATCGTTATTTTACGTTTTTCTTTTTTGCAACTAGGCCCAATATCCAAGTCCTTTGGACCTCAACTAATTCATATTAACCTAAGGGCGACCCTTGAAGGTAGAACCGAAAAAACGAGCTCAACAACCTACAGGCTGTAAAGTGAGAGTTGCACGAGCATGGCCCATATAACCCGTGGGTTATGCGGGCTCAACCAACGGAATGGCTTTCTTAAAAAATATATACAATTTTTAAAGTATATTTTTTTACAATGTTAAATCTTCATGAACCACACAACACATGATTATATATATATATTTATTTCAATCTTTTAATATTATTGTTATTTATGCATCAGAAATAATTTTTTTAAGAAAATGTTTAAGATTAACATACGTTAAATTTATTGAAGATATTATAATTGTTACATAATATATTGAAAGTTTATTCAAGAGATGTTTTCTTGGAGTTAATTAACTTCATGTTTATTTTTCTAAATATTTATTTTATTTACTAAAATTTTTACAAATATATATTAAAAATTAAGAAAAATAAAATGGCCGGTTGGAGGACTTGAGCTGAGGTTTTGACAGCCTAGCCGGTATAACCCGGGAGTTAGCCCATTTTACCAACTCTACTTGCAAGTGGCAAGTTGTCCCACAAGTACTAACACATCGGCATAGCCAATGCTTGAACACGACCCTTGGTTAAACTAGTGCAAGTCCTTCACCAATTAAGCCACACATTCGTGGGGTATCCTACTTTATGTTGATCAGATTTAACCTAGATTCTACTCTCTTTGCTACACCAACAAACAACAAATTGGTCTGGTACATGTATTCTTTTTCTCCACAGTTCATTATTACAGAACAATATGATCACCTTTTTGCTCATGGTATTAAAGCATGTACTTTTCTACTCTAATGAACACAAAAAATGGTGTATGAGCAGCAACCCAGTGTCCGTTACCAAAAGGTCAAGCGTCAACCAAACATCCTTATTGATTGCACACATGAAGGAGGTTTCCATCAAGGGTAATTTAGTGTACATGATTGAAAAGGATGCTTTTGAAAAACCGACATGCATTTGCTACAAATAAGTGACTAAATTAATTTTTTAATATCTACAAATTAATTATCTAGCTCTTATATTAAAGACCAGAAGTAGTACTTCTCATGAATATTTTGAAAACTCAATCAACAACTCTAACTAAGAGCTAAAACATACTTTGATCAGGATAGTCAACATATTCCATGTGGTAAAACATTTCACCATTCTTCTCACGAATCTGTTTACTCTGGAAGCAAAAAAATGCAAGTTCATTTAACCACATGATATAAATGAAACTTCACACTAACATGAGCATAGAAAATGTCAAGAATAGGAAAAGCAAGAAACCATCTCAAGCAAAAAGGACAAGATACTGAATGAAAGCAACCCTACCATGCATTAGGCCTAAAAATGACACAAAGCAGGGAAGGGCATGGCCATCAACACAAACCAAAGGGTGGAAGATATTGCAAAACTTATTGAAATAAATCCCTAATGGAGTTTACAATTAAATAGATTGTGATTCTTATTATCACAAGTTTCAAAGTTTAGTACTACTTTACATGTATAACAGGTTTGTCTTGGGAATATTGTTTAAATTTGACTTGAGGAAAAGAGATTAGGGATCTTCAATGCATTGTTTGTCATTTTCTTTAGGAGTCTAAAGAAAAAAACATTTCTTAAGGTCCTCTTGGTTCGCTAGAAATTGAAGGAAAGGGTAAGGGAGAGGGAAATAAGATTTTCCTTAGTTAGGTTGGTTTGGACCCATATTCTTGGGAGCCCAAAATAATGGAATTTGACATCCCACTACCACTTCATGGAAAATCTAAATGTTCTTGAGAAGCAAGTTTTCCTTACCAAGATACCCTCAACTTCAATGTTAGCTTCAACTATGTCAAAGATTATCCCCTCAACTTTGACACAATCATAGATCTACCTCCTGTTGCCGATCTAAAGCCCACTAAACAAACTCTAGGCTCCACTATTCTATATTAGTCAAAAGAAAATTACATGTCAACTTTGCGAGACTTCAAGGAGCAAAAGTTGTTGATTTGAAACCAATCAAAGGCAATATTTTCAAGAGCCCACTCACTCTCTCAATGGCAACAATCTCTCTCCCCTATCACCATCAACTTCACCACAAATCTCTTTCACAACAGCCAAGTTTCTTAGGCAATGGTTTTTTGGCCTTATCATGCAAATCATCTTTCTCAATCATTAGATCCACAAATCCCTTCTTGGCTTCATAATCCATCATTAGCTCAAACTAGAAATATGCCGACTTGCCCAAAGGCAAGTTGTTAGTTATTTACTGTGAAATATAATCCTCATGGCAGTATAAATAAGTTTAAAACCATATCAATAACATGAGGATCCAGTGATAATTACCAAGAAACCTATTCCTCATAGCAAAACTTAATTCTATTAACGTATTATTATCCCTTACTCCTAGATGTGGGATAATATTGTAACACTGAGAAGTAAGAAACAACTCATGGTTTCTCAAAGTTTAGCTGAATCTAAATATAGAACATTTACTCTGTGAAGTATAGCCATCAAAACAGGCCAAGCCTATTGTTTAAGTGGAGGTCAGGCTTGCAATTTAGTGAGTTCAAAAGGAAATAAGTTTAAAAGGGCCAGCTCCTTAGAGCCAAGAGTCAACCCATTTGAGCCGACATATTTTTATTATTAAGTCCCAATAAATATCAAAATAAGCAAATTACCTATCGTTCACTATTCTATTATTGATTATTTGATTAACCATTACACTAAATTACAACTTGTGGTCACAAACATTGTGTATTCTGCAAGCCTGCTGATTGAAAAATAAAAAAACCTAAGGATGTCTTTAATTCACCAAAATATCCACACCTCACCATCTGAGTTCTCAATTGCGTGATCACTCATTCAAGGCTGGTGCATTAAGACTTTGACAGTGACTAAACTTGCGATTACAGGGGTGGCATCACTTATCAGTCATCACTTTCATTCCAGTCACAGTCGGCCCTCCACACTCAGCAGTCATCATGACTCATGCATGAGTCATGATTGTGAGTTGCAACTCACATCTCACAAGTTGCACATCAATCATCACGTTTAGTAGGCAATGGGTTTGTTTCTCACATCAGTCATCACATGTCAGTTCACTGGCTCTTGCTTTTTGCAAGTCGCAACCTCATCACACATCCCTAACTTGTTAGGCATCATTCATCTCTGAAGTCTGAAGTTGTAAATACTTGAGTTCAATTTGTTTCTCGTTCTCTTATGCTCTATTGTTCTATCTCCATTTTGTTTCTTTTTTTTCCAACTAGAACTGAAATTTACTCACCATCTCTAAATTTCCTTATTGCTTTATAGCAAGAAAGTATTGAAAGAGGGTAAGGTATGTTTTCCAATGGTATAATCTCTTGGTTCTATAATTAAAATGTGAATTTTTTAAAGTAAATTTCATTTGAATAAACTTATTTTTATATTACTTTAATTGACTGGTTGAGTATGCTTTTTTTGTGGCAGCATAATGTCCCCCTCACAACTACAAAGGACTAAAAGTAAAGAAATCAATATGACTAGTAATGATCTTATATCTAGGGATGATGATGGACTACAAAATAAGGCATCAATTCAGAATAGCAATGAATCAAAGCTTAAGATGCTTAGAACTTTACCCTCTGATCCTTTGAAGTATTTTACTAGATAGATCAATCACTTTGCATTCATTTGTTCTTCTAAGTAGTTGCATTGTTTTACTATAGATAACATTGATGAGGATGAAAATCTTGATATTTTTGCCACATAAGAGAGTAGTGGTGGACAACCAATAACATGGAGAAGTAAGAAACAACTAATAGTTTCTCAAAGTTCAGCTGAACCTGAATATAGAGTATTGGCCCTAGGTATATGTGAAACTGTGAAGGAAAATGACTTATTAGACTCTTGAAATAACTTAAGGTTGGTGTTAATGCCCCAGTTAAGGGCTAATGGGACGATATTCCTACATGTGATAACTAAGTCACTAACCCGAGAGAAGTTTAAAGATCATGAGCATGTTGGGAAATATTAACATCTATTCACCATCTTGGGGGGAGTGTGTAAAGTGGGCCTACCATCACTAAAGGACCCGTTAGGGATTTTAACTTGTTTCTATTTTTTATATCCACATCTTCATCTTTCTGATATGTTAGGAGGGATATAGGGTTTAGGGTTTAGTTAGGGTTTAGGGTTTAGGGTTTAGAGTGGTTTAGGGTGGTTGAGGGTTTATGGTTGAGGGTTTAGGGTTTAGGGTTTAGGGTTTGGATGAGGGTTTGGGTCAGGGTTCAGGGTTCAGGGTTTAGGGTTCAGGGTTCAGGGTTGAGGTTTGAGGGTTGAGGGTTGAGGGTTGAGGGTTGAGGGTTTAGGGTTGAGGGTTGAGGGTTGAGGTTTCAGGGTTGAGGGTTCAGGGTTGAGGGTTGAGTGTTGATGGTTTAGGGTTGAGGGTTTAGGGTTGAGGGTTTAGGGTTTAGGGTTTAGGTTTTAGGGTTTAGGGTTTGGGGTTTAGGGTTTGGGTTTTAGTTATTTACTGTGAAATATAATCCTCATGGCAGTATAAATAAGTTTAAAACCATATCAATAACATGAGGATCCAGTGATAATTACCAAGAAACCTATTCCTCATAGCAAAACTTAATTCTATTAACGTATTATTATCCCTTACTCCTAGATGTGGGATAATATTGTAACACTGAGAAGTAAGAAACAACTCATGGTTTCTCAAAGTTTAGCTGAATCTAAATATAGAACATTTACTCTGTGAAGTATAGCCATCAAAACAGGCCAAGCCTATTGTTTAAGTGGAGGTCAGGCTTGCAATTTAGTGAGTTCAAAAGGAAATAAGTTTAAAAGGGCCAGCTCCTTAGAGCCAAGAG
>JANTPZ010130168.1:0-27271 GCA_025593235.1 Vachellia pachyceras
GCTACTATCATTCCAAATACAATCACCTTTTCAAAACCTATGTTTTACCTCAGAATCCGTAAAAGCTAATTCTCCCTAAATCTATTCTCCAAAACCTATGTTTTACCTCGAACTTTGTAAAAGATATTTTCCACCGCACTTTAATCTCATTGGTTAGATGCACTCTCTATTTTGATCCTCCAGCCAAATAATTATAATAATTTTTTTCATAAACTAGAATAATACTGTCCAAACAACTAGAGTAAATAAAAAAGGAGGCGTTTGTTGGAGCCCATAATCATGCAGAGTTCCTCCCAACCCTACGCATGAAATTGCCATTCACCCCTTGGCACCCCTCCTGTTTATTTATCTTTGCTTATCAATGAAATTTGAATATTTAATCACTACTCACTCTCTGCATTTTCTCCATTAAACAAGCTCCAGTTCAAATTGTTATCATTACCAAGGTAAAACTAAAAAAGATTGAAAATTTATTTTTATTTAGTTTTGATGAATAAATATTTACTTACTGTATTTTTATATAATATTACATATCTAACATGACTGTGACACAGGCATTAAAAATGGATTTTTTTAAGAACAAACTGAAGGCGCTGTTCAGCGTTGGGCCTTTAGATACGACACATATCCGTTTAAGAATACGGTAGAAAAGTACTTTTACACAAATTAAAGTAAACATATTGAAAAGATTATATTATTTTATAAAAAATACGGAAATATACGTTTCACTTTTAAAAATATTGTTCAAAATACAGTCTCAGTCCCTCAAAAAACACGTGGCTTCGGTGGCAGCTTGTTCCGCCCTGCTTTCCTTGGAACCTTTTTTGGTTCAGGGTGTCATGTGGGGACATGTGGGGATTATCATTTGTCTATGCCCCATTTTTATTCTCAGTGGCGGAGCCAGGATCCTGGATCAGTGGGGGTAATTTTTTATTTTCAAACAATGACAATAAGCTTACAAGTGTAAATAATTTGAGTGGGTTCAAATATTAAAAATCAGTGGATGTAAAATAAAAATCTAACAAGTATTTACATATACCCCGAAAAATTGAGGGTGGGCAACCCTCACCCCAACGTGGCCCCGCCACTGTTTATTCTTGTAATCATATCTTTAATGTTTTATCTTTATGTCTGTTTTAAAATCACCACATTGTTCCCTTCGCTGAATTACGCAAAGCTCCCTTCACTTTTTCTTTCAACCATGCAAATAATTATATTAACATTTAAAACTCATCAGGAGGCCACCTCCCAGCACGTTTGAGTTTGTGCCGCACAACCATTTATAGAAGGGTTGGAAGAGAGCTTGCAGATCCTTACGACCATAGATACTCACACAGATTTTGGAGGGAGTTCCATTAATGATTAATTTTTCCAGATGGGACGAGATCGTAATTTAAAATTTCTATATTTTTGAATAACGAAAATGTGTATCTTTGGGAATCCATCAGGAGGAGTGATTTACGGATTCTAAAAAGAATTTACGGATTCCGATATGATTTTTACAGATTTTAAAGTGTTTTGTCTTGATTTGCCTGCACCGCTTGGAATAAATTTTTCCTAAACATGCACTATCATTCCTTTAGCTCTGCTCGGAGTTGACCTTTTCAACTGAGATTAAAAAATCATTTAAATTATTTAATTCATTTGATATTTCAAAAAAGACTCTTACCTAAGAGAAAATAAGGGAATAAAGAAAATGTGAAGAATAAATGAGAGGAGAGGAGAGAAAAAGTGGGTGATAGAAAAAATTGGAGAGAAAGTAGGTCATGAATACCACCACAATTTCTCTCTAATTTTCTCTTCACATACGGAAGGAAAAATTTTCTTTTTTTTTATATACACACATGTTCTTTATTACCTTTTCATTTTGATCCATTAAATTTAAAATCTAACTTTTTTAAAATGCTGACTATAACATATTTTTAAAAAGGATAGATTTTAAGATATATTCTAATATCAAATTTATTTTTTGATTATTTATTAAAACCTCATAACCTTATGATATATTTTTATCTAAATTATTTTGTTTTAAAATATAAAACATGAAAATATATCTTTAATAAATAAATTGATTTAAAATTATGTAATGATATTAATGCTAATATAACTTTTTTTAGGCTAAAGTATATTTTTAGTCCTTTATGTTTAAGTCAGGTTTCATTTTAGTTCTTTATGTTTAAAAAGTATACTTTTAATCCCTCAAACTTAACGGCGTTAGTTTCTTTTAACGGAAAATGCTGACTCATCAAATTTAATCGATAACTGTGCAATAAAACGTTGACAAAGTATACTCACATTTTAATTATAATTTAATAATATAATAAATTTGATATTTTAAATTGTGTAAAATAAAAAAGTATCTAAAATAACAGAGTTAAGTTTGATGAGTCAGCAATTTCCGTTAGGAGAGACTAACGGCGTTAAGTTTGAGGGACTAAAAGTGCACTTTTTAAACTTAAAGGACTAAAGTGAAACCTTACATAAACATAAATGACTAAAAGTATACTTTAACCTTTTTTTATTATTATATTTAATTTGATAATATATTGATGTATGTTAGGGATACTTTACTTATTAATTATTTATTAATAAATTTCGATTTAAATATATTTTTATTATTCAACTATTTACCAATTTTTTTCATCACTATTTTTTTTCCGTCCTTTAGAATGAGTTATAATGTTTTCTTTTTATTTTTTCCCCTCATTTTCCCTCCTATCAACCTTTGTTCTCACAGCCATACATAAAGTTTAAAAACAGTGGCCTGATCTCCACGGAACGGAACACAAGGCCTCTCTCCTTGAATTATACAGCACGCTGTTGAAAGCTTCGACAGCTCAGGGTCCCGGAAAAAAGTAGGTTGAAAAAAAAAAAGAGAAAGAAAAAAAAGTAGGAAAGAGAAAATTTATTATGAGAAAATGTGTGATTTGACAAGAAAATAACTTTTTCAAAATCTAGGTTTCAAACTGAGGTTCTGTATTCAAAATAGTTTTTCTGAAAAATATGAATATTTGGACAAAACTTAGATTTTGAAACCAAATCTAGATTTTATGAAGAGAAAACAAACAAGCTCTAAGATTGTATTAAGATTTATTTTAAAATAGTTTTTCTGAAAAATATGAATATTTGAACAAAACTTAGATTTTGAAACCAAATCTAGATTTTATAAAGAGAAAACAAACAAGCTCTGAGACTGTATTAAGATTTATTTTAAAATAGTTTTTTTAAAAAATTTGAGTACTTGAACTTGTTTATTTAACGGGACGTCTGAAAAAGTTAAACGCATATTAAACATTATTTTTCACGTATTTATCTTAATTTACATCGAAATATTTCTCTTTCACATTTTTAGACGTCAAAAGAAGCAAAGTAGCGTTTAACGGGGGAAAAAGGCAAAGGAGCATGATTTCGTTGTGCCGGTGAAGTTGGCTGGTGAACAAGAGTGGTTATTGATGAGTGGGAGTCAAAGGCAATGGCTAATAATTCAACACTCCATGGAGTGCTGCAAAAGAGACAGTGAAAATGACCAGGTCTACGGCGCAGGATGTACTCTACGCTGTAGCTGGCTTGGAGAGCTTGAGCGAAGGAAACGAGGCGTGTTTGCCATGTCATCGTCCTTATATTTGTTTTTGCTGTTTGGAGAAGACGGGAAAAAAAAGGTGAGGAAGAACTAAAAAGGCACACCCAGAGATTGCTCAATTTGGAGCTATATTCCTTGTCTCTCCCCATAACCTCTTCCTGTATCAAGTATCAACTATGGAACTTTTGCAGGACGTCGGGATCCGAGTTTTTCGATCACTCGCAGCAATGTAATTCGACATCTCTCCATATTTCACTGCATGATTGATGTTCTTACCTTTCCCCTCTCTTTCTGTAAATCTCCATTTCCTTTACTCTTCTCTCCTCCTTGTCTTTTTTTTACTTCCATGATTCCTCCCACAAAAGGAAATTCATTGCTTAAGATTTCGGTTCAAAGCTTAAGCGTTGATGTCTTGATTGTCTGACTTAGATTTTTGTATATTTTTCCACATTCTCGTATTTCTTGCAATTTGTGTTCTGAATTCTGATCGACCAACGATGTTCGTTGTGTTCCTATTCCAGGCCAGTTTGTATTGATAACAATGTCTTTTGATTTAATCATTTATAACGCTTGATGATACAAGTCAGAATTTCCTGTCTTTGTTCGGAGATTTTTGTTAATTCCGTACGTATTCGAGGAACAAAGCTCAATTAGAATTTAAATTGGGAGTAAGTCGAAATAGATGTTTTGAGTAATGCATATTTGTTTCTTTGTTCAGGATTTCGTTACAATAAAGCATGGAGGACTAGAGCTATGCGCGTTTTTTCTGCAGTAGGTCATATGAGCATTTGAACTTGAGGGGCATCGACAATGTCAACCAAGAGGGAACACCATACGGTCCCCCTTTCAGTGCTCCTGAAGCGTGAATCAGCAAGCGAGAAAATTGAAAAACCAGAAATTCAGCACGGACAAGCAAGCCAAAGCAAAAAGGGTGAAGACTTCACGCTAATAAAAACGGAATGCCAGAGGGTGTTAGGGGACGGGGTGTCGACTTATTCTGTTTTCGCAGTATGTTACTTTCATCCTATTATTTAAGAGTAAAAACATGGCTGTTTTATGACTTATAATGGATAGATTTTTTTACGATGTATTAAACCAATCTGTGATGTCTTCTTTTACGTAACTCGTTATTGTTATATGGCATCGGCGATAAATGCTAATGATCACAAGTGACAACGAAATTTACTTAATTGACTCATTTTACTGTCATTTCTTTTCTTTTTCCTTTTTGGTCTATATTCGATACTTTGCCCTACTTGCTATTTGCTTTGTAACCCACTTAGATGGAGGAATAAATGTTAGCGAGTTGCTATGATGTCTTGATCAGCTATAATCTTCATACGCAGTTATCGTCATCATTACGCTTTCATTTGTACCTATGAAATCAATTATGCTTTCGTTTCTTATTTGTTCATGCTTCATATTAGTTAACTTGGTTCACCAGAAAGAATCTGTGGCCACCAGGGCATTGAATTTTTTTTTGTCTCAATACACCATCTCTTATTTCCTAGCACCTGCCGTTTTGTTCTCCTCTTGTTGGTTGCCCTTCTCCCACTTCTAATCTAGAAGTTTTGCAGCTATTTGATGGGCACAAAGGATCTACTGCTGCTATTTATGCCAAGGAGAATCTCCTAAATAATATTTTAAGTGTGATTCCTTCAGATCTTAACAGAGATGAGTGGATAGCAGCTTTGCCTAGGGCTTTAGTTGCAGGCTTCGTAAAAACTGATAAAGAGTTTCAAGAGACAGGTACAAATGTTACATTATCCATTGCTTCCGTCTGTATTATACCAAATGTACTAGTCATTACTGATCAACTGGAGCTTCTGAAGGTTAAAATGTTAAAAATGAAGAATAATTCTGATGGAGATGCTTACCAACAAATTTGTGAAATCTTTGAAATATTTCTAAACTTCTGTTAGATGGAAGTGGCTCCTGTGTGAAATTTTTCATTAATATGCTTTTGTACTGATATCTATTTGAAGATGTTGATTGTCGATGGTTATGAATGAGAAAGTTGCAATAAGAAATAGGAAATATTTCTTCATCTTTTCATGTTAATGCTAGACTTTGCCTACTGGATATGGACCTGTGGTTGTTGGAGGCAGCAGATCTTAGTAGCTTTTATTTTTTGATGCTACCATGTCTTGAGTATGCAAAATGATCAAGATAATTAAATTTCTCCATTGTCACGTTCAAAAGAAAACTTCCCTTCACAAAATCCTGTGTCAGGTTCGCTGGGCAATTTCTGGAGATCAATGCTTCCTGGGTTGAAGCTAGTCTGTGTGCAGCATTCTATGAAATCTTTGTTGCGAGCCTGATTTTGACTTTTATAAAAAGTTCTCCTTTCAATTAAGAATGGGGTCTGACACTTAAGCTTAAGTTCCACCTGGGATTCTGCGTGTGTGTATAGTAGATCCATTGGGGAGGACCTGCCCAACTCCATGCTGTTTGTAAGGTTATATTTTTTTATTGGGCTGTTTTATAGGTCATACTTGTAGAATTATGAAATTGGTCCTTACATAAAGCATCATAAGTTGGGGTCCATGGAGAGGCTTTGAGTTGTAGCGATTGATGAGAATTATTAAGCTATTTTAGGCTCTGCGATGGATGGTTCTTTTACTTGTTTCATTTGCGCAGCTCAAACATCAGGGACAACTGTGACCTTTGTGATTATAGAAGGATGGGTTGTCACAGTTGCATCTGTAGGTGATTCCCGATGCATACTTGAACCTTCTGAAGGTGGACTTTATTACCTATCAGCGGATCATAGGCTAGACACCAACGAAGAGGAGTAAGTTATAAATGCCATGCTTTTGTTGATCATTTTTTGGATTTGCCTCATTACAGCTTAGCCATACCAGTTGTTTTGCTCTCACTAGGGTGACACGTATAACAAATAGTGGGGGTGAGGTTGGTCGGCTAAATACTGGTGGAGGTGCAGAGGTAAATCTCCTTTGACTACGACTCCTTTCCCCTGATATTTTGGCCGTTCAACAGGCCATGACACTTTGTCGGGAAAATAAAAGACGAGCATACACTTAGTGGGACTGCTAGTGCATTGATCTGGGGCTTCTAAGTGATACTTTTTTTTTTAGCATGATAGTCTTGTTTGAGTCCAACTAACTATGAGAAATTAAGATGCAACAACTCATAGTGGTACATGCCAGTAGGAAAAGAGAGAGAAAGAGAGAACTCAAATTGTAGTCATTCACCCGCAACCAGTTACACTTCCTGTCTTCTTATATGGTTCAGAGGAACCTTCTATTGCTAAACTGAAACAACAAATATAACAAGTGGCTAACAGAAAACAACAGAATAACACGTGAGTTGCTAACAGAATACTACAATGCATGCAAGGGTGACACGTAATCACAAGTAGAATTGACACCTAACACAGTGTACTCCGTACAATCAAAATTCGAGTATACTCTTTTTGATTGCAATGGAAGATACTTGATGGTATTGAACAGCATTTCAACCAAACAATGCTTCTTTGACGGATCATTAATGTTTTGTAATCTTTTGAGCGTTGAAAAATCGGTTGTTCACATTTCAAAACCATGCTGACTGTATATTTAATTATCATATTGCTTTGTAATGTTACCAATAATCATTTTTTAAAAGGGTTCTGCATTTGCATAAATGACATTTTATGCCTAACTAGGACAGTTATGTTGTAGATTGGTCCTTTGAGATGTTGGCCAGGTGGCTTGTGTCTTTCAAGATCTATTGGTGATATGGATGTTGGACAATTCATTGTTCCTGTACCTTACGTTAAGCAAGTGAAGGTTGTGACACTACCTTCTTTTACCATATTAATTTTTCATTTTTTTTTTGTTATTTTTCACTTGCCTCTGTTCATTTGGTCGCTTTAGTTATATATTTGCTTTCTCTGCTTATGCAGCTGTCCACATCTGGAGGCAGACTTATCATCTGCAGTGATGGTGTTTGGGATGCTCTATCTGCGGAAACAGCCCTTGATTGTTGTCGTGGGATGTCATCAGAGATTGCGGCACCACATATCGTTAAAGTATGATTTGTGTTCATCTCTCTCTCTAATTGTAAATAGTTGGCTTGTTTTCATGTTGTTTGTTGACTTTCATCGTGATTTCAACACCATTATTTAAGATACACAATCTGCTCTAATTTGTCATTTTGTGGCTCTAGTTGCTCATCACTACCTTTCGTTCCATTTTCTTTTTTTAACTCTAGCAAGCGGTACAAGCAAAGGGACTGAGAGATGATACAACCTGCATTGTTATTGACATTTTGCCTTCAGAGAAACCACATGCTCCTCCTATGACACATGCTAAAAGACCAATGAAAGGAATGTTTAAATCCATGTTTCGGAGAAAGTCCGCAGAATCAACTTCTTATAATGAAAAAGATTATATGGAGCCTGATGTGGTAATGGAGCTGTACGAGGAGGGATCTGCTATGCTTTCAGAGAGGTTTGGTTGCGTAACAAGTGTTGAAGTTAGCTGCACGCTCCATGTTGTGTCTCCTGACGCTAAAACCTTCATGTCTGTAACAGGTTAGATACAAAATATCCACTCTGCAACATGTTCAGGCTGTTTACATGTGCAGTTTGTCAAGTTGAGATGAAGCCTGGGGAGGGCATATCAATACACGAAGGGGCATCCAACCTAGGAAAATTGCGTCCCTGGGATGGTCCATTCCTTTGCCGAAGTTGCCAAGACAAAAAAGAAGCCATGGAAGGGAAAAGAAAAATTAGGTGATCTGATGACCCTTTCCACCACACACATACGCGCGCACACATTTTTATTTTCTGCCTTGCAATAGACAGGTTATAGACTTAATTTTTTCTTTGATCTTTTGCTTTCAGATAGACGTGGCAGCAGGAGTGACTAAGGAATTCTCATGAGGGATAAATGATTCTTCACATAATGGAAGGATTGAACTTCCGAACAGTGCCTTCCCCCTGTTGTCATGGGGGACTCCTCAAGATTTTGGATCCTTTTGAAATTACCCGTCAACATTGGTATGGATTTTTCTCTTTTTCCCAGTGCTTCGGGGTCAGAAGATTCGCAATTGCATGTTATAGGATTTCTGACTTGAAGGAGTGGAGTAGCAACCACCCATGTGTTGTGGAAGGCTTTGTTAACTGCAGTGTACGATACTAGAGTGGGATCTTGGAGGCAATTCATTATTTTCTATAATTATTCTGCGCCGAATCCGTTCATTTGTATATGGGTCCTTTGGAATCACGATATGGACCTTAAAAGGAAGGGCTTTTGTTGTAATGTGTTATAGGGAATTCAATCCCACGTTAGGTTAGAAGTGTATTGAGCCGTTTAAATGATTTGTTGTTGTGGTTTTAGATTTTGATTCTTACTTGATGAAAGAACGTTAACCCCTGTAATGGAAATGTTCTCGATTGCATCCCCCCTGATACAAATGTCCTTGCACCCCGATTTAGCTAGATTAAATTTTTTCTGCCATTAACACTTGTAATGAAACTGTTGTTGATTTTACGTCTACTTGATGCATGCGAAGGGGACAAATATCCTGAATAGTGTTCACAACTATTTTCATGTATTTGCGTTTGCACCAATAAATAGAGGTGTTCATCAAATTTGGTTTGTTTGGTGTTGTCACTAGTCAGGCTATGTCGAGTTTTATCAATTTGACCCCTAGAAGACACGGTTGAGTTGGGTGGGGCATTAGATTCATGGTCCCCCACCGTGGCATGTTTGCATATATAAATGCCTATACCATACATTAACAACTACAAGGTTTACAGAAATAGAACTCGTTCCTAGTCAAGTGATCTCTTTCTCAGTACACAAAACTCTAACTTGCTTTTTTTCTATTTATAAATTATAGATATAGATCTAATATCTTAATGGGCTTGTTTGACGGAATATTTTTAAAGGTCAAACGTACGTTCAACAGTGTTTTTCTGTAAAATAAGATAATTTTTTTTACATATAATTTAGTAACGCATCTCAATCGGGTGCAATGTATATGCGTCCGCTTATACATACAGACACACACAAAAGTGAGTTGTCATGTGACTTGACGGTGACAATGAACAATATGTCAATATGATGGACGGTACCTTTTTTCCTTAGAATATTCATAATCCATCACTTTTGAAACAAATTTGTATGTTCGCGGATACTTTATAACTCACAGTTACCACATAATTATATATTTTTTTATGGTTGAATATTTTCTTTAAAAAATATATTGAACACTGAGCAATACAAAGGTCTTGATCTAATTTCCCCCTTCTAGCTCTTATACCCCGTTTGGTACGCGGAACTGATTTTGATAGAATTGGAAGTGGAGGTGAGATTAAAAGTATGTTTGATATGTTGGAAGAAGTGGGGTATTATTTTAATTTAATATTTTATATTTATAATGTGAAAAGACAAATATACCCTCCACAACAACAAAAATTCTCTCCACGCAAAAAATTCTTCCGCTCCGCCAGCAATTGTCGCCATTGTCGGTGGGGGTCACACAGCACCGAAATGGAGGGGGGAGACAGCTTTTGATCTCTCTCATCTTGGTATCGTGGGTGAAGAGACGGCGGAGGGTCTCCTCTCAGGCAAGCAATTGACTCGTCTTGCCCAAAATCGCTTCCATTCATGTCGCCGATGAATGGAACTCCTCCGGCAAGCGATTGACTCGTCTCAAGCAAGTGATTGACGACGGAGGGTTCTATTTCCCCTCCAGCAACTCCTCCGACAGAATCCCCCCATGTCATCGATGACACAGTCTCTAAGCCGCTCTCTGGGTTCGAGCTCCATCAACGACATGGTCACCTCTTTGCATGCCAGCTATTTCGATCTTTGGGATCATGGAGGCAGAGCCTACCATGAAGCGGTGCCTTCATCGCTGCAAGACTTCTTCCTCCACCAAGTTCGCCGTCGTCCGGTGGCACGTAGAGAGTGGAGCCCGTTCATGGCCTCAAGTTCGACGTCGTCATTCGTCGCCTGGTGGAGAGTGGAGCTTTGAGGGTATAGGTGGAAATGAGGAAGGAATTGGTGTTGGAACTCAGTTCCATGGACAAGAGGTTGAAACTGAGTTCCAACAATTTTCATAAAAGTGAATTCTATGGGGAATCCATTTCCACAGCATCAAACACACAAAAATCTAGATTCCAATTCCAGTTCTAATTCCTGACCCCAATTCCCGGTTACCAAATGGGGCATTATTATTTTCATCCATATGTGCATGAACATTATAGAGAATAAATGATTTCCTTTTTTAAAATCATTTTTTTCCAAAAAAAAAAGCTGCGGTGTTTATTCAAGAGTTTGAACAAGGAAGAGCAATTTTTTTTTTTTAAATCTAACACGTTTTTGTAACTCTCGAAAAGCTTTAGCAGTCTAGATTGGGTTAAGTGATATCACATGAGCATGTTGATAACAATTGTTTAATTTCTGAAAAAGAGAACAAGAACCCAAACATTGAAATCAGTGGGTATTGATTGAGAGAGAAAGGAACAGGGCGAGGGGGGATGAAGATGAGGCAGAGAATCCAACCACATAATGGATGCATGATGAAGAGAGGGAGACAATAACCAAAGAGTACAAAATTCCTTCATACGTTGAATGGACCACCTTTACCTTATACACGTGCGTGTGGGTCTCTCCTCCATTCCACTCAATCCTTCCTTTTGTTGCACTCGCTCTTCTTTCATATACCACATCTTCACTAATCATTTCTTCAATTAGCTGCTTTTCAATTTTACTTTAATTTTTGTTGGGGAGAGAAGAGTAGGAGAGATATGAGAATACTTTGTAAATGTAGATAGAAAAATTTAATAAACGCAAATTGAGAATTTTTTATCATTTTAAGATGGAGTACAAGAGAGTGAATTGCAATTAACCTGTAATAAAGAATTGGGAATTTGGGATAGTATCTCACTTCCTATGTTCCCCTTCAGTCAATAATCAAATCACAACTTGCTTTGAATATGGCGTTCCTTTAGATTGATTTTTAGACATGATCATCCATCTCATCCAACGCAAAAGGAAAGTGGCATCATTTTCAACGCCAAAAGTCGAAGGCCTTTCTATTATTGACGTAAAAAAGCACCTTGTCCTTAATAAATTAGTTGATTAATCATTATAAGTAGCAACGTTGGACGATCGTTTAATCTGCTTTTGAGTGCACACGAGGAAGTAAGAATCGAACCCAATGACAACGAAAGAAGCAAACGATTTCTATCTGGAGCTGTATATGAATTCAAAGATTCCTTTTTGAAAATTGGGTTGCATTTTTCTCCCATCATTATGCTCGAGGCAGCTTAATTCTTTCACTGGGGACCCCACCCTTTTGCATAAACTACTCCAAAATAAAGACATTTTTCTAAAGTGAAGTCCGCCGTGCCAATCCCATCCTCCTTTGGTGGCCAAGTTTGGATTTTTCTTGCCTCATTTCCAAAATCAGTACCAGCAATTGCTGTGTACGACTTGACCTGGACCTACCAAAGCAACAACTCTGTTTGACACACCAAAGTGTATTATGTATTTTACTTTATCATCTCACTCCCATAATAGCTTTTTAGGGGGTCACCACCAATCATCCTTGTGGGTAGTGGTAGTAGTAGTAACTAAGTATGAAGGAAGGAAAAAAAAACAGCTCTATGATATTGCTCCATAACATCTATAATAATGTACGTTGGTAAGCTTTCTTCTGATGAATGTGAAGATATTCAAGGAAGACATTCCAAGTCCTCTTATGGCTTGACAGAGACTCTCTCTTTTGTTCTCTCTCGCTATCTCTTCCTCTGCTTTTCCAAGCCCTTATCCCTCCCACAGCTTGTTTAATATCCATACATCAAGGAAAAGAGAATCTCTCCTACCAAAAAGATTGTAGAGCGGGAACTTCAGACACTGCATCAAATCTTGTTAGTGTTGGGAGGGAAAATATTTGTCATGGAAAATTATCAGGGCCAAAATTTCACAGAAAACGATGTGGAAAAGATAATTGAAGGCCAATTAGCGGCAAAGCAATCATCTGCTACAGAGTCCCCTGCTTCTGCATCCTCCTCTCCTTCTCACGAATTCTCCTTCTCTGTCTCTCTATACCCTTCTTCCTCACCTACAAACCGTACTAGCACTCATAAATCTGCAACTTCACCTAATTCATTTGCACTTGATTTAACTCCTGCTGATGACATTTTCTTCCATGGCCACTTGCTTCCTCTTCACTTCCTCTCACACCTCCCTGCTTCTCCTCGTTCTTCCACCAATTCCATGGACAGCTTCACCATCCCCATCACAGACTCAGCACAAGATGAAACACCGATTAAGGAAGATCTCCATGGAAGCAACATGGCCATGGACAATCAAGGAAGAGCAGGGGAAGAAGAGGGAGGAGGAGGAGGAAAGTCCAAATCTTTTTCATTGTTCCGGTTAAGGGGGCGAAAACCGTATGAAGTCAGAGATAAGGAAGAAACAGAGAAGCAGAAAAAGAAACAAAGGTTTCAGGTTGTCCATGTGTTGAAGAAGTACTTAAGAATGGTACAGCCATTGATGCCGAGTTTTACAGGGAGAGGACAGAGAATTGGAGTCCGTGGACAGAGTTATTCATATTCAGAGAACTTAAGCGTCAGAAATAAAGCAGAATTGAGAGGAATAAGAGGAGAATATTCAGCACCAGGTTCAATAAGAACATCTCCAAATAATAGCGGCCTCCTTCTTCCTATTACGACTCTTCCCCATGCTAGTGATAGTACCATGGAAGAGTTGCAGGCTGCCATTCAAGCTGCAATTGCTCACTGCAAAAATTCAATTGCAAAAGAAGAGAAGCTCAAATGCTGAGGGAGGAAGAAGATACAAGAAGCCCTCACCAGAAATAATCGTACTTGTATTTACTTTTATATTATTGTTGTCAATATCTTCGTTATTAGGTAATAATCAGGGACCAAAAATTGTTCTGTTGGATCCTTGTCGTCCATCGGCAACTTGGTTGCTTGGATAACAAAGAATTGTTTTGTAGCCCAGCTATGACAGTGTCTCTGTTTTCGCCATTCAGCCTGCACTAATTTACTTATCGTACTGATATGGAAGCCAGACATGCGTCAGGAATCTGTTACAAGTCGTAAGATGGCTCTTGTATTCTCCGGCAAATTCAGTACAGTTTTAGGCTAAGCTAATGTTTTTAATTTTTATTTTCATCCTAATTTTCTTCGAGTGGCTGTTCTTCTCTGTCATTGAATTGGTTTGCGAATGGAAAAACAACGGGTTGTATATAATGTCACAATCGTGTCAGAAATATAAGATGGATCACGTCTTTGAAGGGAAGGCTATAATACAACTGTCAATGATATGTAAAGGGGTTTCACCATCCTGGTCATACGACTTGATGGTGGACAGTGCTCGATCCACAGCAGCACGAGGGAACAAAAAGAACTTAAAATGCTCAGAACAACGAGGTTGATAAGTACTTTTACGTAAGTTAAGGTAAATATATAAAGGATATTATCATATTTTACAAAAAAAATACTATTAAATATGTATTTGGACCCTCGTGAACTTAACCAAACGGATCATTAGAGTTGAAAGATCGAATATCTTCGGATGGTGCCCCCACACGTGGTGGTGACAATGAAGGAACGTAAAAGCAAATTTTTCCTTTTCTTCCCTTTCGGCTATAAGAGGAAGCCCAATTTGACATTCGTGAACCTTTACTTCGCAAAAAACAATATTACTTGTAAAATTTATACATGTTAATACAATATTTGATTTTATAAATTTATCTTTATTTTATTTTTATCCATCAAATTTAAAATTAGTGTTTTTAATTCTTTTCATTTTATTTAAAACATCAATCTATAATCCTGTGGACAATGTACCAATTGATCTCACGGAGATGGAATGAATTATGAGGAAGAAAAATTATCATCAGTTTATAAAGAAAAGGAAAAATTATAATCAGCCAGCTCTGTAAAGTGGGGGCCATCCCACAGATCCCGACGCGTGTCTGATGGGTTGGGTTGGGCTTGTAGGCGAATGGGTGGCTACACTTTTATTCTTTGATCGGCCCAACGATAATCACACACTGATGTATAAAAAAAAATTCCTTGATTCTAGAATTGATATGTATAAATTTTAAGTTTTATTTTTCATTTTTGACATTAAACAAGGAACTCGGAAAAGCTCCAACGTTGTAGTCATTTTTGGGGAATTTTAATGTTATAGTCCATTGCAAATTTGCAATCACGCGTGACAAGTAGTGGTCAATTTCAATATATTAATTCTTCATCAAATCATACTTTTGAATACTAAAATAATTTTTTATGCTATGTTTGGTATGGTGGAATTGAAAATGGAATTCATTTCCTATGTTTGGTATGGTGGAATTGGAAATGGAAATAAAATTCAAAATGGGTAGAAATGAATTCCATGATGTAACCTATGAAATTGATTTTTTGGCTCATCATTGAGACAATTAGCTAATTTTGTTAGCATACCTGGTATACTTGAATCTAAATAAACTACAGAAAACGGCGCAATGATAAGCACTGATTTGGGGTTAACGTAGCGGCCTCCCTCTAAATTCAAGACAAGTGATTACTAATTTGGGAAGTGATATGCGAAGAAGTAATGCCCATTTGGTACAATAGAAACGAGGTTTTAGAATTGGAATCGAGGGTGAGAAGCGAAGATCTAATTGCTTGTTTGGTACTATGGAGTTGATGTGAATGGACATAAAAATGAAAACATTTTTATAATAGAGTTTGTTTGGTACCATCGAATTGGGTTTTATGTGGAAGTCAAATCAATCAAAATGCATAGAAATCAATTACATAAGGTAAGGCGTGTAATTGAATAAAAACGCATGAAATTGAACGAAAATATATTGAATTCATTTTAAATCTAAAAAATAAAAATAAAAAGATTTTTTGAATTTTAAAGGTTTTTAGGTATTTTCATGTAAAAATCAATATTCCATTTCTATGACATGCCAAACATACTTTTAAACTGTATTTTCATATCCATTTTCAATTCTATATCTATATATATTTTTATATCATCAAAATGAATTCTTTATACCGTACGAGCCATAAGCTGTTTGGTAAGATGGAATTCACTTCCATCAAATGTTGGAAGTGTGAGTTCTTAACCATATCATGAGAACTGAGATGGGTCCATATGGCCATTTTCCCTCCTCCTAATTAACAACCAGCCTCCATGACTCTCCAACCTTCATCAACCTTTCAGCCCCTGCCACCGATAGCCTTCGGCGTTCCTCCCCCTCTTGTGCAATGGAATTGCATCCTCAACAATCGACCTCTACCGGCCAAACCTCCGTTGCTTTCGCCTCTACTATCCCTGTCAATTTCTTTGCTTAGAAGCTGCTGAAGCTGTTGAGGATTGGGTCCTCCGTGTTGAAATAATTGTGGCTGGGAGTCGAATACGGCTCAAGTGACACTCTATACGAGTACCCAATCTCATCCGTTGATGCCGCTGTTCATGGAGGCTGCGGGGAGGCCTTGTACTGCGAGGACACCGCCCATTTGACCCATCAGCATGCTGCCAATGGAACTCATGGGGATGCTCATGGTTACCGCCACCACCAACATCACCCATGCGTTGCGGACCTCTGTTCATGGCTTGAACGCCCTCCAGATCGAGCTCAACAACTCTAGATTGATGACAACTTCAGCTTCGATTTCCTTTTTTTTTAGTAATGGCTAATATTTGTTTGGATTTGATTTCTTTGGCAATGGTGGTGACAGCTCTGGTGAAACATTGGCCGTGGATGCTCACTGGGAGAAGAATTTCATGGATTGAGGGTATTTTGGTATTTCAACGTGATGAATTAATATTTTAATTAAGAATTATATATGTAAACTTTTAAACACTTCCAACCCCACTCTCAGGATTTGCTTTGAAAGTTATTTTAAAAATAACTTTTATAGATTCTGAGATAAAATTTAGATTTTGGAGATTAGATTTTACAGATTTTGAGGTAAAATCTATGTTGTAAAAAGTGATTTAGAGTTTGTTTGCCCCCTCTTCCTAAAACCTATGGTTTCAAAATCTAGGTTTTACTCCTAAAATCTAGGTTTTGTCTAACCATAAAAAAATTTCAGAAAAGCTATTTTAGTTACAAAACATCGATTTAAAACTTAGGTTTTGAAACCTAAGTTTTCTCTTTTATACTTTTTCATCTTTTTCCTGCTTTTTTTCCTTATCTCTCTTTCCTTTTTTTCTAATTTTTCCTTTTTTCTCTTTCCTCTCTCCTATTTTTCTCTCTCTCCCCTCTCTCGTACTTTCTCTTTCCTACCAATTTTTTTATCTCGAAATCCGTAAAAGCTAATAACTTCCCAGACATAAATCACTTTTCAAAATCTAAATTTTATCTCGAAATCTGTAAAAACTATTTTCAAAATAGCTTCCAAACAAGCCCTTAATTTGGGAAGTTATTAGTTTTTACGGATTCTGAAGCAAAAAGTAGATAGGAAAGGGAAAAATGAAAAATGAAAAGTAGGAAAGAGAAAAAAGAAAAAGAGGAAAGATGAAAGAGAAAGAAGGAGAAGGTAGGAAATCAAAAAGAAAAAGAAAGAAAAAAGGTAGGAAAGATGAAATGGAAAAAATAAAAAAAAAAAGTAAAAAAGAGAAAATCTATATTTCAAATCGAGATTTTATAACTAAAATAATTTTTCTGAAAATTTTTTATATTTAAACAAAATCTAAATTTTAGGTTAAAATCTAAATTTTATAACTAAAAATTAAGTTCCAACAATAAATTCCAAAGAAGCCATGTTCTATTTCGATTTCAAATTCCATGGAAACCCTTCCACGTATGGAACAGCGTAAGGAAGCTTGGCGGCATACATTCCTTTTCTTTCCCTCCTTCATTGTCCCTGTTGCTCACGCTAGACGAAAACATGATCCGGGCTCATAAGTTACAAAAACTAGTTCGGATTTCATTACTCGCTGCTTATGATTAGATACGACTCCGTCCAATTTTATGAAACGGATGAGTTGTACAGCATGGATATCAGTATTACTACTATTCTATATTTTATGCAGTGTATCGATATTCCCAATATCAGAATTGTCCGATAGTTCTAAAATACAGGAAAACAATTAGCAGCAATTTGTTGGCTGGCTTTTCAGGAACTGATAGGTTTGAATCCACCGAGCCCTCACTCCCTGGACCATTTCCTTCTGGATTTTCGAATATCACAAGTAAAATTGATCTACTTGCACTTGCAGCAGCCAGTAATCTTACGGTAGGGCTTACCGCCAAACTTTCTGTCTTCGATGGGACCCACCTATCCAACCTTGCATCACGCCACCGGGCCCTGATCTCCTTCATGTCGGTATATTACTTATTTCAAATAATCGATTTCCACTCCGTCGCCAAATTGGATTGACGTATTCAATTACGGGATGGCTTGACCGTTTAAATGAATTATTGAATATTGGTTTTAATTCAATGGTGATTGTTGGTTTGGCACATTCCATCTGGTTCGCGGCTAATATGCTTCAAACTTACATAATTCAGTATTAACTGAGGGTGGGTGATTCCTTAACTCGTTTCTCAACTGTCAGCTTCCCTTTACACGTCTATAATATGATATAGGGTTATCTTTCTTTCTGGATTTTTCTTCATCTGAGTGACCAAGCTCCAAGCATTCCTCGATCGACGTCTTTGAAGCAATCTATTGATATAACTCATGGTTTTTTCCCATTCATGCTTTTGATATTTCGTGATACAGAATCGAGGAGTTGCTACTTTTGTTCTCGTAGCCGAGTCTTAAAATTATGGCGTTATCTGCTTTGATGTTTTGAGTTTTCTTATTGGGCTGTTTAGGACATAATCAATCGTCTTAAACGAGGACGATTCCGGGGAACGCAATTAAGATAGTCCTGAATTGGGTTCTCCAGATTAGAGTAATTAATAAGAGGATGCAAGCGATGGAGAGGCTAGGCAGCTACATTAGTCGGAGCGTGAACACTGTTTCCGGCCCTTTTCACCCTTTTGGCGGCGCTGTGGATATTGTTGTAGTTGAGCAACGAGATGGGAGCTTCAAGTCGTCGCCATGGTACGTTCGATTTGGGAAATTTCAAGGTGTTTTAAAGGCAAAGGAGAGAATGGTCAACATTAGCGTTAATGGAGTGGAAGCTGATTTTCATATGTATTTGGATCATAAAGGAGAAGCATTCTTTATCAGCGAAATAGATGCTGGAGATGGAGGATCTGTATTATATCCATCATCTTCTAGCGATGAGACGGATAGCCGACCTCAGGATAATAAGCGGCTTTTGAAGTCCGAAAGTTGTAATTTTGAGACAGACGAGTCAAATTCAGTTGCTCATGTTGATATAAACCACGGTAAACTATTGGCCAGGACTAATTCTCGCCGATCACGGCTGCTTGGTTTTGTATTTAGTCGAAGGTCGATGAAGGGCGATAATGTCATTCTCAGGGAAGTAGAACTAAACAGGATAAATTCATTGGAGCGTGCCGAGATTGCAGCTAACCTGTTGGAGTTAGAATGGTCTACCAATCTTGCAGGTTGTAAACCAGCTCGTAAAAATAGCATAAAAACTCGGCAGAGCTCGCCTTTCCTCGATAACACTGAGAATGCTTTGGGCCATTGTAAATCAAACGAGGAAGCTGGTTGCTGTTCTAAGCAAGAAGGCATCAATTGTTCCAACTCTGAATTTGAAGGAACTGGCGAGGAGGAGAGGATAATAAACCCGTCATGTTTAAGCACCCAAGACAAAATGGTTGAAAATGTTGTTGCAGGTGAAAGCTTTACCGAAGGGAACGCTAAGGTGATAGCGAAAGTATCAACAATGGTTGA
This sequence comes from Vachellia pachyceras, assembly GCA_025593235.1. Lineage (NCBI taxonomy): Eukaryota > Viridiplantae > Streptophyta > Magnoliopsida > Fabales > Fabaceae > Vachellia > Vachellia pachyceras. The sequence continues at coordinate 19,392 of JANTPZ010130168.1, forward strand.
TGTTGATCAGGATTCTAAAGTTAACCCAAATGCGAAGGAAGTTGTATATGATAGCACTAGTTCTGATTTACAAGTTGCTTGTATAAAGCGCGAAACGCACTTTGAAAAGCAACTTAGTGGAGAAGAGGTTTCTGGAATTTCTGGGGAGGAATTTTCAGCAAACGGAGATGGGTCTTTTGTTTATTGCAAAACATCAGAGAGATCGGTGATAGGCTCGGGTTGCTCCACTGATCAAACTCACGAGGTGTTTTACCTTTCTAGTAGAGGATGTGAATGTGAACAAGTCCATGTGCAGGCTGAAATCTTACATGCCACAACTGTCTTCCTTCCTGAGGTAAGCTAATGCCAGATAACATAGCAACAAAGATTTTGATTGGAATAAAAAAAGGTGATTCTGATATATTTTAGTAAAATCAGTTGAGCTTTATAAATCAACTGGAATAAATAAACTAAACACATTTTCTAATGTGGTCGACACTGACATGTTAAGGTTCTTCTGTAGGTCACAGAAAGCGAGGAGGACGTTAACAATGTTGATCTCGGGATGCCAGGGGAAGCTTCTGACTTTCATTCTCAAGAAACGGATTTTTTCCATTCTGGTGTTAGTAATAATGGTATGGCGAATGCTAAAGACCAGAGAATGGTGCCAAATCCTCAAATTTTCAATTTGGATCCAGAACTTTGTTCACTTGAGGAGGTTCAGTCAAATTGTGTTGCAACAACTTCCTGTTACAGCTGCCTGGATAACCAAGTCTTGGATGAGAATAAAAAGGAAAATGATAATTTGACCATGTTATCATCTCCCGAGGTTTCTATTGGCGACACAAATTGTGATTCATATTCATCTCCGGAAAGCTCAACCACTAAAAGTCATATGGATGACCTTCAAGAGTTTAGACAAACATGTCCCATAGTTATCCCTAGAAATAAGGCTGCTACGGAGGAGGTTGACGTGCTAGCAGGATCCTTGCCCAAAATGCCTTCTCATAGTGACAGTCTTAATAAACATGATGTTTCTCATCCTCTAAGTCAATCACTTGACTCAGAGTCCAAATCGTTGAATTGGACATCTCCCACTAAGAATTACTTGGAACGAATAAATTCAGACGGAGGCAAACAAAACCAGTTATTGGATGAGGACTTAGTTAACAAGGAGAACCATAGCTTTACAGACTTCAAGAGTACCGTTCTGAATCCTCCCATAGGTAAGACAAGAGTTTGTAAAAATTACCATTGCAAAAGCTCTGCTGTGCCTCATTATTTAGTAAATTGAAATCCTTTCATACCCATAAGTAATATTTACATGTTCTGGCTTCGTAGAAATGATACTGCTGTCTTTTAAAATGGAAATAACTATATATCTTACAAAAGAATTTTGTCATTTTTGGCTGAATATATGGAAGCATCTCATTATTTTCCATTAATTAGGTTTATTAGTACGCTTGTCTACTGTATTTTTGTAGAGCAAAATGGAAGACTTTCCCATTATTTTGTTTCTTAAAATCCTTCTTAAACAATTTTACTTGTCAGTAGTCACTGTTCTGGTAGTCCTTTTGTATATAACTCCTTGCAAATACCTGTAGTAAAGGAAATGGGAGCTGCTGTTTCCCTAGCGTTAGATGCTGTCAAATTCGGTACTAACAAGTTTACTTCTCTGTTCTCTCTGCCTTGAAATTGTGAGGTAATAATAGATTTGCTGTCAATATTGGTTATCATTATTTTCTATGGGAGACAACCGCTACTATTTTTTTTGAAGGGGGATGATATTTTTGGGAATCTATCAAATGTTTGAAATGAAAGGAGTGATACCTGCTGACCAAATTGAGAAAATTCATACAGGAGATCAGTCCAGAGTCAACCTTTCTCCTGGTGGAAACTGGGGAATTTGGCCTTTCTCATTGAGGAGGTCAAGATCTGGCAAGGCTGAGCTGCCTGCTCCTAGTCATGTCAAAAATGCTACTTCTGGCAATGCTTCAGAGAGTGCAGTGGGTACTGATGCAGACAAAAATAAGCTCAAGCCCAATCCAAGACGGAAAAAGGTCAGGACAAAGACTCCAACGTCTGAACAGCTGGCATCCTTAAATCTTAAGAAAGGAAGGAACGCAGTAACCTTCACATTCTCTACTAATATGCTGGGGAAGCAACAGGTCAGCAGTTGCAATTTCTCCATTAATTTTAATTGTCTGTAGTTTTTTTTCGTTTAGTTGAAAGCATTTACTGTGTGTATATATATTTTATATTTGATTTTTTATGCTTGACCTACAGGTTGATGCTCAAATATATTTGTGGAAATGGAACACCCGTATAGTGATCTCAGATGTGGATGGGACAATTACAAGGTGAGAATCTCTGAATCTGTCATTTTATATTAGTAGATTTAGGATATATTTTGTATGAACTTCTTGAGAAATTATAGAGAAGTGAGCTGATAATATTAACCCTACAGTATCACCTCCATTATAGATATTTCAAACCAACTTGATTGACAATATATGATGATATTATTGTATATTTATGGAGTAATACCCTGGTCAAATTTGAGTTGCAGACAAGCTTACGTGGAGTTCTCATATCATATTCAAGCGCGCCTGTGTTTTTTAATGTAAATATAACTGAATTATCTAATTAAGACAGAAGTTATGAATTATGATGACCTGAAACTACAGTTATAGAACTTCTTTAAATCTACATAGGTTTTTTTTTTGTCTATTGCGGTCTTCTTTTTTTCATTTTCTGTGATGGAGTTCTCAATACTGCTATATGGAGTGATGATGGAGACCTATATAAGTCCGGAGACTCGACTCTCGAAAACTGACTTGTAGGTTGGAATTATCATGCCACATAAGTTTCACAAGAACTTGTGGCAACCCATGTGAGAATCTGGCTTGGCACTGCCCTTGAAGGGTTGGTGTTCTTGGCTATACTCTACAGCACTTATACGGGCCACCTGGTTGCCTGTGTGTGGAAGTGAATTAGGCCTAAGGAAGGAGATCCTATCTCTCCCTCCTTCCCTGCCCCAACCCCCACCCCCTAAAAAACACATGAAGGATGCTATCCTTAATACCTTCTTACATTGGAGATAAACCACACTAGTTAAGTGTTAGAAGGATTACTGGTGGCTACCTGATCTGAGGCTCCGTCATGTGATAACGAACGTATTTCCTATCCGTTTTCATATTTTACAGGTCAGATGTTCTAGGGCAGTTCATGCCTTTGGTTGGAGTGGACTGGTCACAAACGGGGGTTGCGCATTTATACTCAGCTATCAAGGTTGGTTTGTCTTGTCCTTGTGTTAGTATTTTGATATTCATTCAGTGTAATAATAACATGTAAGTAGTTCTTAAAACATGCTTATGCCACTTACAATTAACTAAAATTTGGGCCTCACATTGTACAAAGTCTGAGGGTGAACCGCATTGTTTATATTTACAAATGGCATCGCTTCTAATAATTTTTATTTTTTGTATAGATATAGATTTTCCTGAGTTTTAGGATGGAGGCAGTCCCTGTACCCTGCCTATAACAGCCATGCTTTGATTGTGTTTCTTTCCATTTCTTTGAGATCGCCCCTTCTGTTTCAAATTTTCAGGAAAATGACTACCAGTTACTTTTTCTTAGCGCTCGTTCAATTTCTCAGGCCTATCACACCAGACAATTCCTATTCAACCTTAAGCAGGTGATGATAAAATTGAGATATTAGTTTTAAATCTAAAAAAATATTAAACGATTGAAATTTAATAGTTTTTTCTATTATTTTTCATATGCAGAATGGAAAAGTCTTACCTGATGGTCCTGTTCTTATTTCCCCAGATGGACTTTTTCCCTCCCTATACCGAGAAGGTGACTGATCTGCTATCCTTACATTTCTACTTCTGGTTTCCTTTGTTGTTCTTTCCACATAATGTATATAACAATCTTCCCACATCACTTGTTGGACTATGTTTTAAATATGTAATCGTAAACAGATTCTTACGTGAGTAAAAAAATTTCCTGGTTGATATATAGATCTGAAATTTAAACCTGAAGAAGAAAAGAGAAAGAAAGTGGCTAATAGCATGTTTGGATATCATTTACAAAACCTAGATTTTGTCCAAATATAAATTTTTTTTCAGAAAAACTATTTTAGATACATAATCTCGGTTTAAAAGGTTTTAGAAAATCTATTTTCTTGTTAAATCACACTCTCTCCTAATAAATATTCTCTTTCTTATTTTTTCTGTTTCTCTCTTTTCTCTTTCCTTCTTACTTTTTGCCTCGAACTTCGCAAAAGCCAATAACTTTCTAAACACAATCACATTTCAAAATCAAAGTTTTGCCTCGGAATCCGCAGAAGCTATTCTCCCAAAATCTATTTTTCAAAACCTAGGTTTTGCCTCTAACTCCGTAAAGCTATTCATTCTCAAACAAACTTCCAAATGAGCCCTGAATTTCCTCAGCAGTTATAATTTATGCCCGAACAGTTTAACATTTTGCTTTTCCTTCCATTATTCTTTCAATGGGAAGGATGTTACCCCATGGGATCTAGTCTGCATATTTTTTTCCGACCACAATTGCTCACATAAAAAAGGCACATCATATGAGAAGTTTTACTTTCATTTCTTTGACTACTTCTAGGAAGTAGGGAAATAAAACAGGTCTCTGAAAATTCTAGTTTTCATGTGATACATGTCATGTTTCACACACCCCCATTTGTAAATTGTGCTGAAGGTTCTCAGTTTTTCAGAACATTGGTTTGCACTCCATACTAGTTGTTTTAGAGTTTCCTTATGCAAACTATTGGCGAATTTAGTATTAATAAAGCTACTTGAAGCTTAGTATAAAATGCCTTGGTCACGCTTGTGCAATATTTGGACTAAGATTTCCTGCTTTTCAATATCCAGTGATCAGAAGGGCTCCACATGAATTCAAAATTGCATGCTTAGAGGTTAGTTTCCCACTTTGACACGTTAAAATGACAAGGTTTGGTTATTTTCAGTATGGTCATCTTGTTATTAATGATCAATGGAATTTAATGCCTTCAGGATATCAAAGAACTTTTTCCTTCAGATTGCAATCCGTTTTATGCTGGTTTTGGAAATAGGGACACTGATGAAATCAGCTACCTTAAGGTTGGAATACCAAAAGGAAAAGTCTTTATCATTAATCCAAAGGTAGATGAATGTCTCATATGCTTCTAAACTAAACAGAAGTTAAAGCTTCCTGCAGTATTCAAGTTCGTCAAGCTTGTTTTCATGTCAAAATTTGCAGGGAGAGGTTGCTGTGAATCGTCGTCTTGATACAAAATCATATACTTCTCTCCATGCTCTCGTGAATGGAATGTTCCCTGCTACGAACTCATCTGAGCAGGTTTAGTTCTGAAAGAACTTCTTTTTTACTGTTATTAGTTATGACGCAAATAAGGTGATTTTTTAATGTCTATTATGAACTTCTTTCTCACAAATTCTTTGGTGCAATTGTGGCTGAACTTGGTTGCAGGAGGGCTTCAACTCATGGAATTTCTGGAAGCTACCTCCTGTTGCTGTAGATATATAAGAGGGAACTCTGGCATTGATGGGTTGACCATCTTGTATAAAAAGCGATATGTACAGACTGCGATGCTTCTAGAATTATTTGGGTAAATTTCAATCTCAGCTCCACATAAGTAGTTCAAAGTTTTGGTCTGAAATTTTAGTTATAGGAAACACACACACACGCACATAAAATCTTTGTTGGTTTACAACTAGTGTGCTGCAGGTGATTTGATCAGATTTTTTCTTTTCGAGAGAAAATTTTATACAGTTTTTTACTATGGAAGGTTTGAGGCTTTTCCAAGTTTGAAAAAGATATCCTTGATACGACTTTATCTTGTAGGAGTGGTTCAACAAAGTTAGAATCAAACCAATATCAGTAATCAATATATAATATGAAATTTATATAAAGTCACATAGTATTATAATACAAGTCATCTGCGGTGCAATTTCCCACTGAAACTTCATTCAAGGCACAAGGGCGCACAACCTGTGATAGATTATTTCACCAGTCTAAGGATTTGCTTGGCGTAAAACATTATCATATAATTGTATGTTACATTAGTGCATATTTTGCTACTTGTGCATGTTCATACTACTTTTTGTGATGAAGTTTGCTGATAAGGTCAGGTGTTATGCAGGTAATTCTGGTGGCAACTGAACCTTATTGGGTTATTAACATGCATCATCACTCAGAAGTTGATGAATGGAAAATTTATGAAAGAAGAGCGCTTTTGTCCCGCTCTGACAAATTGAGATCAATTTTCCCCCTCATTGATTCTGTGAATACCGGATTTGCTCTTGTTCTTTTTCTATGTATAGTTTAGTGATCCCATGAAACACTAAAGGGAGTAACAGTGTAATCTAGTGATCTCATGATCACAAAAACCGTAAAATTCCTCCCATGCCATGTAGGGCCTGGGTTTCCATGTACAGTATAGCATAGTGATTCCTTGAAACACTTGTAAGGAGCAATGGTGTAATCTGGTGATCTTGACCACAAAAACCGTTAAATCCCCTCCGTGCCAAGTATGGGCTCTCTCCAAGCAAACAAGCCAGCACCAATATCCGTGAAAAGAAGCTAAGCCTGCCACACATTTGTAAATTTTGATTAGTCTTCTACTGGAATATTCAGTGGAAAAACTGCACGAATAGATGTAAATTTAATAACAATAGTTTTAATATATGGAAAGCTTTTATCACGTATCATTATAGTTCCCCATTTTATTTGCCTGCCTTTTTTATTTGCTTGCGGTATGAAATATTTTTATGGGTGTTTTGTGGATAATATTTTTGGGCTCGGGTTCTCTTTTGGACAAAGACGGTCCAGTGGACTTACTCCATCGCAAGATATCACCGCCTAGCATTAGTTTGTTTCTACGCGGTTTGTTCCAGTTTAATTAAGGTTTCGAGTTCGAGTCCTTGTGTATGTAGAAGCCACCGTTGGAAGACATACCCACCATTTTCAAGTGCGCGACGCAGGTCGGATCCGGATTAGTCAGGGCGAAACTTTGAAAACCGGGTGGAAAACAAAAAAATCGTTGTTGTGATTTCTTTCTTGATAGGACATATTTTTGGGGTTACCTACTTACCTTGAGCCAAGAATTTTCCAGCTTAACTGCTGAAAAGGTAATTTAGACCTGCTAAGTTGAATACTTCTTCATAAAAATAATGAAGGAAAGGGATTCATATAAATCTGTCTTCTTTGGTTTTTTTTTAATTCTTTGCTCGTGAAGAGGAATAGTTAAAAGAGTTTCGGTTCAGAGAAAGTGAAAAACTGGCAAAAGACAGAGTTATGTTGTATGTACATCAAAAGCACGACACAACGACCCATGCAACTCCTGAAAAGGTTAGCCCAAGAGGGCAAAAAGTGGAAAGAAAATATCATACAATTACACACTACACGACACAGGATTTACGTGGATTCCTCCGGTCCTTGTAGCATTCACTAGCTGCAAGCTGCCGTAGAACTTAACAATACACAGTCACACGCAAAGACTACATATATGATTGTATCAGTGTTACTGGTGGTACCATTTGAGGATAGAGGCGACGAGCTTGTCCATTTCGGCTCTGCCGGAGATTTGACCGTCACCATTGAGGTCGGCAATTCGGAGGAAACGATGAGCTCTGAAATAAGGCCAGCGTGAGCCGATTTCTTTCAAAGCTTTCTTGAGCTCATCCATGGTGAGACAACCGTCTCCGTTTCTGTCAGCTCTTGCTAAGATCTCTCTCACTTGCTTCTCCGTCATCGTTGATCGGACCACCATTTTTGGGGGTGGTACGGGTATGGGTATGAACACTGGCATTATTATCACTGCTTTGGCTTCACTCTACTATGCCTGTTCTTTCCTTTCAATTTCTCGCCTTTTT
>JANTPZ010130169.1:0-17407 GCA_025593235.1 Vachellia pachyceras
AACTCCTTTGTGTGTCATTCTGGATACGTTTAAAAAACCCAAAGGGATGAGGATTTGCTCCTTTTAATGGTAAATGACCTTTTAACCCCTACTTAAAAATATATAAATACAATACAATTATTAATATTGCCACATCATCCTCATTTTGATATGGCATTTTGAGTGACTACCGGCAAAATTAACCGTACGAGGCTCTCTTGTCAATTTTTTTTATTAACACCGGACAACATTTCACTTAAATGAGAAGTACAAGAAGGGGTGACATAAAGACCCTAATTGTAACATCTCTATAGCCCTCCCTCGTAGATATTATCCATATTGCAAATAGAATATGGCTTTGTTTCCCTGGATTTCCACAATAACCCAGAAAACGTGTCTACGAGGGGAAAATATCTATACCCTTATAAGGAGTGTTTCGTTCTCCTTCCCAATCAATGTAGGACTTCACATCCAACCTCGTAGGGGCTAAGCGTCCTCGCTGGTACACTGACTGGAGGCATGACTCTAATACCATTTATAACATCCTAAGAGTCCTCCTTCGTAAATATTATCCCTGTTGCAAACAGATCAATGTTTTGTTTCTCTGGATTTCTATAATAACACAGAAAACACGTCTACAAGGGAAAGGTATCCACACCCTTATAAGGAGTGTTTAGTTCCCCTTCTCAATCAATATGAGACTTCACACTAATCCTCCCCAACCCCATTCAAAAGGGTGATGGGTACCAAAAGATACAAAAGTTGCCTGTGAATTCATGAGCTAGTTTAGCAGAATTGCATTTGAGCTCTGTCAAAATTTAAAGACATGTTTAGGAGAATGAGCCCTAAAAGTGTGGGGTCATTTTGGAGAATTAAATAGGCATATGAAATGACAACAATGCCCTTGAGAAACCCTTGAGCAAACAACGTGTGGTAGTTGCTCATAACAGGTGAGAAGATAGTTACATATTGCGTCCGTTTGGTTTAGCGTTGCAGAGCCCAGAAGTGGCTTTTTGTGGCCGAAAAGTGCGGTGGGCCTGGAATTGGTTGTTTGGATCGCGGCTCCCAATGAAGCACTTCTCCCAGTGAAGCGGCTTCTTCGCAGAAGCGAGAAAGGGTCACGGCTCCCAGTGAAGCGCTTCTCCTTAGTCCTTTGTCCGTCGTCAGTCGCTCTGCCTCACGACTCACCTCACCTCACCTCGAGCCCTGCCACTCTGCTCCCCACTCCCGACTCCAGCCTCGCCCAGCCATCGGCCATGATCCTCGCTGCTTCGCCACTCCCGAGTCCGGCCGTTCTGCTCGCTGTTGCCATCGCTCTGCTTCGTCGCTCTTGCTCTATCTCCTCGCCAGTAGCCATTCTGCTCCGTCACTCTTGTTGTTGCCGTCGAAGAAGGTAATGTATTCCCTTGTTCCAACTTTTAATCAGAGAGTCCCCCTCTTGCGTTACTCGCTGTTTTGCTCTAGCGCTGTTGTCGTCACTAATTACCCTTCCATTTGCCAACTGTTAATTGTTAAACCCCTTGTTTAAAACTGTAATGTTAACCAGAGTCTTGTGTTAATTCTAACCCCTTGTTCTAAGCTTTTGATGCAGAGCGATTTGGATGTGATGTTCGCTTGGTTCACTTGTCACGCAAAGAAGCTAAAATTTCCTTTTTTTACATTTAATTTATATATATTTTCATTGACTCCATTTTTATTTTTTTTATAATTGTTTTTATCCTAAAAATTATCTCAAATAGTTAAAATAAAATATACGAATAGGTCGCATTTAATGAGATTCATACCATTTTATGTAATTTGTCACAAAAAATCACTTTTCAGAAGTTTATCCAAACGGTTTCTCCTTTTAAAAAAAGTCACTTTTTTAACTCTAATCTAAACATAAATCACGTTTTACTTTTGACTTCTACTCAGAATTCCTTTTCCAAAATAACTTTCTATCAAAAAGTCACTTTTTTCACCGTTAATCCAAACGGTGCTATTATGGATGTTTGTTCACCGCTCATTATTATTGTTGGGATATGGGCCACCCTTGATGGATTAGGCCCAAGTCCATGGGCTAGGTCAAATGCGTAAACCTAAACCCTAGTGGGAAGTTATAAGAGGGGGGAAGTGGCTCCCCAAAGGCGGCAGACACGACACACGGAGAAAACGAGTTTTCTCCCTTCCATTTTCTCTTAGAGAGAATCCTCTCATCTCCTCTCCTCTTACCTTCGGTGCTTTTGCTGTGTCTCATATTCGGATTCATACTTGTGATTCGTATTCCGCGTGGGTATCTGCAGATTCATAATTCGGCATCTCCAGGTACGCCCGAAATCCTTCAATTATATATGAGTATGACGGAAGGTAGTTGGAAATCACTTGTGGTGATTGCATATTTATGGTGAAGTAGGAACAACATATGTGTACATGCAAAGAAGTGTTTGAGCTTTAGCCTTGCACTCAATCTCAAAGGATTCATTTATATTTACTTACCACATTTAATCTTTAAAATAAAATCCATTTTCTAGTTTAAGGCCACAACATTTTTACCAAGATGAGAACGAATGATCAAGAAGAGTGGGCGGAAGTTTATATTATTCTAAAATTCACACACACACACACATGTAAGTTTATATTATTTTTAATGGACTTTGTACGGTTACATTTTTTAAGGTAGCGGGTGTTACTCAGTCCTTCTTTTTTGTATTTGTTTTCATCTTTTATGTTTTTATTTATGTTTGTATAAAAAATGTAAGCACATTATATAAACTGTTTTGGCAAAAACAAAAGAAAAACGAGAAGAAGACGATTAAGATATATTGCACACGTTTGGAGAATGCTTTTCCAATGGTGCATACAAGCATCTCGAAATCTGTAAAATTATTTCAAAATTCGTAACTCCTTTTTCCAATAGATTTCTCAAACACACACATTATGAAAATGTCAACAATATTTTATTAAACAAATGTATCTCATGTTGTGGGAAACTCTATTTAAAGTAGTATGTGTACTAAATATGATATATCTTTTAGTATAGATTTAAATATTGATTGATTAAATTTTAAGATGTTAGCTCCTTGCGTTAAATGGTGGAAGAAATTTTAAGTATATATTGCTATTTACTCTAATTTGCCATTAAATTAAAAAATAAACGGGTGCATTTTTCCACTTTCCAACGAAATAAAGGCGCGAAATGGAAATGAATCGAAAGGGAACTTCTGGTTAGCGTTTTTTTTTTTTTGGGTTTATGAGGTTTTAGGGTTCAACGTATCCCTGAAGGAGCTGTTTAGGGTTTATGAGATTTCAGGATATTCGCTTTCGATCTTAAAACTATGGCTTTCTGGGGTAAGCTTAGCCTTTATGTTGCTCAAAAAATGATTAGAAGCATGAACTCTACTTAACTCCTGCTTTTGTTTGTGACTTAGGAGTGGAAGTCAAACCCGGAAAATCTTTCATTCATAAATTTGACGACTTGAAAGGACGACTACATATTTCAATGGTAATTTTCATCTGCCGAACTTGTGATTATCTATAAATAAATTTCTTCGTTATTGTTATCAATAAATTCTTCTTCTTCTCCTTCTCATTATTGTTATATGCTACTTGAAGACATTTTTAGTTATAGTTTTCCATTTATGATTGTTAATCTGCTTTCATTTTTTTAGGCCACTTTAGGTGTTGGTTCCGCCCCAGCCAAAAGCAGACTTCAGTGTAATGTAGGCAGCAATAGCCCTGTTTATCTATGTTCTATGTCTTCTGGAACGAATGAGTCATTGCAACTTAATTTGGAGTTTGAGGAGGTTGATGATGTCATCTTTTCAGTGATTGGTCCTCGGAGTATTCACTTGTGTGGTTACTATCTTGGTAGTGGCCGAAGAACCAATACCATTGAAGAGTCGTATCCTTGCCTTAATTTTGTTCATGAGCTTTTTGAAGAAAATAGAAAGCTTGTTTAGAATATTTGATAGTAAGATGCTTAGGTATTCTAGGATCAACTGATCCCCCCCCCCGCCCTGCTATTTCCTTCCTGATTTTATACATACTTGACGGCATGCATGTTCGTAGATAGAGCAGTAATGTCATTTCTTTCATTTTTCTCATACTACGGAATTGTTGGCTGTGATTTCTTTTATTTCTTAACTTCAATATCTGCAATGGAAAGAGAATCCTATGGAGAAGATATTGCAAACACGGATACAGATAGATCTGATTGCAGTGATGAAGATGAGTATGAGGATAGTTTTATTGATGATGATGCCAATCCTGAGGTCTACTCAGAATCACCTATTTTAAGTGAAGGCATGTTGTGTTATTTAAATTTAAATCCTTTAATGACTTGTCATAATTCTTGAGTTTGCACCTATCAATATATGAATACATTATATTCAAACAAAACCAAGTCACTATTCCTTTCATTTGTGATGTGGAATGAAATGAAATGGAAATGTGATTTTATATGTGAATAATGACTGTTATACTCTTAAAAGAGAATTAACAAACGATAAAGTTGTCAAGTAATAATCACTAGAGTATGATAGACATTACACAAGTTTTTCTCTTTTTTGTTTTTTAAGCGCCGAATTTCACCTTTTTTTACCACTTTTTACATCTTGATACCAAGTTTGGCCTTAGCATACTTCATTAATTCAAATGTCTTCTACTTGTTTTTCTCAGAGCGTGTGCTTCTTAAATAGTTTTGTGAGCATCTAGCTTATTGCATTGTCTTTTTTAACCCTGAAGCTCAGGCCCTTTTGTTTTAATTTTTTTCATATTTTTTCCCTTTCTCCTACATTTTCTGATATTTATGAATGATATCCCTATCTAAATCTCTTTACTTTCCCTCATATTCAAGGTTTCTGGTTTTCTAGTTTATTTGTAAGTGCATCTTCATCTATTGGTGATTGTAAAATTTTTTTGTGACGTCTCTGCAACTTTTGGTTCTTTTCATTGTGATGGCTATAGAGGAAGCTTCACCTGTTAACAAACGCAAAGGTGGTCATCGCCGACTACAGAAGAAGCACCAAAGAGTAGACTCAGATGATGACAGTTTGCCAATTTCATCTATTTACAAGAGTAAAGCTTCTGCAAAGGTTTTGTCTGAGGAAAGGGACGTTAGTGATGACAGGAGAGAAAGCGATGCCAGCGACAAGAATGGTGAAGATGATGGCAACAATGCTACTGATTCAAATTCCAAATCAAAAGCTGGCAATGTTCTTCAAGATACCAAGACACATAGGTTAAATTCTTAAATCTCAATCTCTGCTCAAATACACATAAATATCCTTCTTAGCTTCAAGGTCTAAGGATGCATCTGCATGTTTTTCTCTATGTTAAATTTTTTTAAGTGAAGCAGTGGAGCTAAGTCTTTGGAAACTTACTAGAACATCACACTGATCTTAATGTGAGGAGTGTTTAGAAATTGGAAAAAGATGAGAAACAAACAGAAAAGGAGGATACATATGTTGAAGCAATGGAAGCTTGCAATGACCAATATATCAAACTAAATAATGTGTTGGAAGGAGAGCCAAAAATGGAAAATATGGTCCAGTATCTTCTAATTAGAAATAGACGGAGCAAGGGCCAAGCCTGTGATAAGTGAGTAATTAAGTTTCTTGAGTTCTTGATTCTAGAATTGCCTAGCAATTACATAGTTAAATATCAGAATGGCTGTAGTGTTCTTGGTCTTTAAAATATCATTGTTCTTGGATCACAAAAGTTAATTAGGATAACTCCTTATAATACTCTGTTATATTTGGGCCATAATATTTCAAATTTTGGTTTTAAGGTTTTTGATTGTAGCAGGATGGGGCCGGGCAGGCTAGACTAATTTGGATATTTATTCTTGGAATTTCAATAAGCATGGACAGTTGACTTATTACTGGAATCTAGTCAATAGGAATATGCACTTTTAGAAGTTTCTCATTGGTCATTAAAATTTAGAATATGGAATTAAAGCATTTTTAAGGCTAAAATGGGTTTTAAGAATGCAGCATTTATCTTAAGTGAAATGCAAGTAAAAAAGAAATAGGAAATTAAAGAAAGTGGGATCTAACCTTGTGATAGTTTTACAATTTTTCAGAGAGTTTGAGAGATTTTGTAGACGTATCTATAAAAGATACGAGGCAAATTGATGCATAAAATTTGTAGATTCTTGCTAGAAAGAAAACTGTAGGGTTGTTTGTGAAGAAATGAGAATTATAATGTGATAGGACCTGGAAGGTTGATTGTATGAACTGGGCCAAATATGATTTATAATGAACAAAAGTTCATCTTCTTGATGGAGAAGGAAGGGGTTACAAACAGAATGTTCCAGGGCACCTAGCTTTCGAGAGGCTAGCACTCTCCTCACCTCACTCTCTTTTCAAAATCATCCATCCCCTCTCCTAACAGCCCAACGACTAAATAAACAAAATACATTGGTCAACTTAGGACCCAAACAGCCCAGTACAACTTACAGGTCTAAAATAGCATTAAAGTAAAATAGGTCTGCCCCTAAAGAAGTTGGGAGTCAACTTCTGTACCACCAAAATACATCTTTTTTCTTTAACCATGTATCAGCTGGGTCTTCTCTCTTCTCTTGTAGGTATGTTTCAGGGGATGGGTTCTATCAAAATGCATAGGGTTTTCCACTAATAGCTCACTGAATTACTCTACTTTTTTGTTATTGGTTTTGGGTTCTTCATTGTTTCAAAGTTAACTAGCGCTCTCTGGCAGTGATGTCGCATTGCCTGCCACTGTAGTAGGTCCTGTAAAAAGTGGGGGAACAAAGAGGAAAAGGAAAGAAGAGGCTCACAAAGATTCACATTTTGAAGATGACAATGCTTACTGTAAAGAGCCCAAAGCCCAAAGAGACTCAGCAGAGACTGATACTGCAATACCGAAAATTTCTGAAGGAGATAATCAAGATTTGCAGCAAAACAACAAAGAGTGAGTACAAATTAAACATCGCATAAAAATGGAAACTAAGATGTAGAGGTAGTTGCAATGTTTATAATATGTGCCTAAAGTTTTCTAAACTCATAATTTCAACTTGAACAAATTGTATAACTTGTTCTTTCCTTATTTATGGTCCCTTGAGGATTTTCGGAAGTGTTTATGCAATAATGTTTATTTATATAATGGGTAGTTGCTTATGTTTTAGATGAAACGAATTGATTATTTTGCATGCGTAGTTGCTCATGTATTAGATGCAGAGTTCCAACAAAAAGAAGGCTTATTATGTTTTTGTTAGAAATAATTGTCAGTAGGAAAAATGCTTTAGTTTCTTGATTTGGCATTGGTAAAATTTGCAGAATTAGTTGAAAGTTGCTGGGAAACATATCTCTCCACCTTGTCATTTAAGTTGTCCCAAGAATGCTAATTTGTTGCTTAATTTCTCATATGAGAACCTTTTTGTTCTCTTTGCGCCTGATGAACTGTCTTTTCTGTGTAATGCAATCTGGATGGTCCCTAGATATATTATCTTGCCTATTTTATATGTTTAACTTGGTTAAAATGTTCTGTTCAGGAGAGTGGACAGTGGTACTCATGACCTTCGTGATGGAAATCAATCTGGTGATAGGAAAATGAAGAAGAGGAGGAAAAAGGACAAAAGTCAGGAGGATGTAGAAGTTAATAATTCTGACATGCCTATATCATCTGTTAATGAAAATATTAGGAATGTGAAAAAGGATGAATGCATCACGGCTGATGTGAAGCCTTCTAAAGTTAAAACATTGCCAAACGGTTTAGTTATTCAAGAGCTAGAAAAGGGCGTAGAAAATGGAAAAATTGCCGCAACAGGGAAAAAGGTAGTTTTCTTGAATCATTAAAATAATTTAGAGCCTGCCTTTATGAAATTAATGGAAAGAATAGCAGGTATGGGTTTACAAGTACTCTTTGGTTTCAGATTAGTGTCCTTTTCACCGGCAAGCTGAAGGATAATGATGAAGTTTTTGAGTCTAATGTTGGCCGCCATGCACCTTTCAAGTTTCGACTTGGTACTGCCAGCCTATACAGCCTTGTGTACTTGAGCATGACTTACTTTATACGTGGCTGACCTTAACATGTTGCTTGTTCTATCAATTTTCAGGTAAAGGGCAAGTTTTAGAGGGTTGGGATATTGGCCTTGAAGGTAAGTTAATCAGACATTTCTGTAAAGCACCCTACCATGGTTTTCTTGTTGCGTAATACTAATAGAGATGCATACATATGGTTCTCAGGCATGCGAATGGGAGGGAAGAGAAGACTCGTAATCCCGCCGTCCATGGGGTATGTTGCTAAATTAACATCCTTTCACGTGCTATCTTGTATTTCTTTTGGATCCCTCATCCCCATCATGTATGTTTTGTGCATGTCAGGTTTGGTAGTGAAGGACACAACACGAAAGTACCACCGAACTCGTGGCTGGTTTATGACTTCGAATTGGTTAAAGTCCGTTGACCGAAGCAAGCGGTCATGGCTGATTTCATGTTTTGGCTGAACATTGGAAAATTTTGGGGGGCAGATAATCCTGGAGATTCCGGGCTACACTTGATTGCTATTCTTTTTGTTAGGGGGATTGAATCCAGTGCGATATAGGAGAATGTAGTTTGAGGTTTTTTTGTCGTGGAAAGATGGTAAAAGGGGATATCACTGATCAAATTTCAGGTTTTGGTTATATTTTTTCCGGCTTGAATGCCTATGGGGAACAAGTGATTCTGGGTTGCTTCTTGTTGAGACTTGGGACCATGAGCAGATGGGAAAGAGCGATGAGAGAATGAAAGAAAGTTCATTGATGATCGAAATTGAGTGAGGAATTTTCTCTGACCTCGTAATCAAATGATCAATTTTTTACATGGCACATACAAATAACAACATTGTTTGGGGATCTCAAAATTATATTTTTGTTAAGCACATGTTTGTTACTAAAAATGATGTTGAAAACTCTAGTATTAATTTGAATTATGTAACCTTAAATAAATATTATCGTTATTGGTTAATAATTAGTTGGCTATTAAGGTTTGTGCTGTTGGAAGTTCTTGGTTTCCATATTTCTCCACTAGTTCCATACACTCGTTAATTTTCATTACCAATGAAAATTGAAGACCAATTAACGTGGAGAAGATTGTATCCTATCATACTAAATAAATTGATTTGTTTTCCATAAATTAATTTTAAATAAATTAAATTGTACGGATTTTTAACACTAATACGTACCATCAATAATCATCAATCACTAGCAATAGCTGTAATTGATGAACTTTAAATTCAATTACATTTTTAAGTTGACCTTAGAAACCTTGTCATAAATTATTAGGGGATTTTGATGTTGCCTCATGTAAGAATTGAAATTTACCTTAAATACTCTCAATCATAAATAATTTTAAATATCCAGCTAAGAGCTTGTTAGGGAACTCTTCCCAAACCTAGGTTTTGTCCACATACTTATTTTTTTAAATCTAGATTTTGTAAAAACTTAAGTTTGAAACATAGGTTTTGAAAAAAACTATTTTCTTGTCAAACTATATTTTCTCTCATAATAAACTCTTTATTTCATCGTTTTCCTTTATTTCTCTTTCATTTTTTCTACTTACCTTTTGTCTTGAACTTCGTAAAAGCTAATAATTTCTCAAACACGATCACCTTTCAAAATTTGGATTGTGCCACCAAATTCGTAAAAGTTATTCTCTAAAATTTAGATTTTACCTCAAACTCTGTAAAAGCTATTCTCAAACGGACTTCTAAAAGAGCTCTAAGGCGGAGAAGATGGATTCCTACTTCATCAAAATAAATAATTAAGACAGTGAATAAATATCCTTATTATATTAACACCGTTACTTCAAGAAAAAGTGCAGTGAATAATGAAGCCCCTCATGCAATCTTTTATTTGATTTTGGGGAAAGCAGCTCACATGTTTTACACAAATATAATATTCAAAAAATGACAGATATATGATATATATCATCTTCATATATGGTATCAATTCATATTCAATCACATCCAGTTTGATATGATAATAATATTTGTTAATTAATTGCATTAAAAAACAGTGTTTGGTGATTAACATGTCTTAGTATGAGTAGATTTCCCTAAGTAATATACAGTTTAACTGTGAAAGCCATGAGTTTAAGTCATAAAATTTCGATTTAAGATGCATTGTCATTCCACTACCCTCTTGTTTACTCTTGTTTGAATGTTCTCACCTCACTCCCTATTCCTAGCATATATTTAATTAATTTGATTTATTTTGTGTTATATTTGGAAAAAGTAAGTTAATCTTATATATGTTTTATTTTAATATGAACATTAACGTTATGTCAAATCCAATAACATTCGGTTGACTTAATTTTTTTGTTTTGAAGAAAAATCTGAAGCATAATTTTACAATTTTTATTGGGAGACTTAATTAATCCAAATTGCGCAATTCCTTTTTTATTGTGGTGACATAGCAAAAGCTTTTAAAGAAAGTCAAATCTAACAAATAATAGAAAATGATTTATAAACATGTTACATTCCAATTTTATAGAGGACAAAATATTCAAAATATGTATGTATTTTGTATGTAATCATTCTCACCTTGTACCCTCTCCATTTTCACCCATTACAGGGCAAGAATATGGTATTCTTCATGAGGGGAGTTTAGTGCAATCAATGTATGCCTAATATGGCCCAAGGGGGCTGGTCCGACTGGTTGATAAGGGAAAGGTAAGGCGCCACGTACTTTTGGGCTCGAACCCTGTGTTAAAGTCCCACATCGGAGAGGCTCGGGAGGGTGCTGGGTTATATAAGCGGACACGCTGCACACCCCCCATGAGACGTCTTTTGGGGGAGAGAGTAATGATCCCGTGACAAGTGGTATCAGAACTAGCCCTGAGCCTTCGATCTCTGGTGGACCCTCCGGACGCTGGCGAGGTTGCCGGTGGGCCCCGTGGCGAGGTCGCTCGCGTATTGGCTGGGGGAGAATGTCAAAGTCCCACATTGGAGAGGCTCGGGAGGGTGCTGGGCTATATAAGCGGGCGCACTGTACACCCCCATGAGACGTCTTTTGGGGGAAGAGTAATGGCCCCGTGACACCTGGGAAGTCCCTCACGGGGCGATCCCGGATTAGTCTGGGTCCGAAAGGATCCAGGACACCGGGGCAGTTTTCTTTCACTCAAAAAAAATGTATGTCTAATATGAGGGGGACTCTTGAAGCACATAGAGGAAAGAGTTCCCACTTGAACATAAAAGAAAACAACATTAGGCACATTCACTGAACTATTCGACACACAAAATTCATAGCAAGACCGAAAAAGATCAGCACTGACCAATCATCCAAACTATTGAAACAGAACCCTTCAAACTCACTCACCTTCTATACAAACGTGTCCTAACTGTCCAACCTTTGTCATGAGGCCAAACACATCTGCATCATGATGAAAATACATCAGGCAATAGGTGCAAATATATATGAATATTCCTCAAGAACTATATTGAAGTCAAGGGTGGTGATGATATTCACCCCATTTTCAATGGTGAACCGCTCAAACACATAACTGTAACCCTTTTGAAGTATGCCACGGCACCGGTGATGCAACCAATGATGAGAACCATCATTTCCTTTACAGAAGTATTGTTGATGAGTAAAGAGAAAGTATTGCCAATTTTATTAAGTTAGGCTTAATTTCTGCAAATTTGATGATACATAAATATGATTGGCAATAAATGTAGGAATGCCAAATAGAAGAAAATGGCTAATGGATGACTAATTTGTAAGTTATGGGTGTTATGGTGCAATTATATAGATTGGGGAGCATTTAAGGAAGGTTTCATGACCCTTTTTCTCATGTGTCGGGTTGCGAAGCGGGTATTACAAGTTTTCTACGTTAAAGTTGATTATTGATTGATTGATTGATTGATTGAAATTGAAACTAGAAAATAGAACGCTATTGAATCCTACACTATCAATCACAATCACTTGTGGACTACATTATATATTGGAATCGGATGTCTGAATAGGGAAAAGGGATGCAAGCATTTGATTGTGATACTGATGTAAATAAATTTATGCCCACACTATTCAAGTATGCAAATAAACTGTTTATTGTTGTGTATCCAAATCTATGTTTATCCTTTGGAGTTGATCATTTCAACGCTTTTCTTTTTTCTATAAATCAAGAACTACATGAAACTATGTGCCAAGACAGAAAGAAATCACATGTTCATTTTCAAATCAGAAAGGAGTAAATTGAGAGAACCTGCCTTATGTTCTAACATATGTTTTAAAGTATATCTAATCCATTTTTCAAGGTATTTCTTCAGGACTTTTAATGGCTTATACATCAGATGGTTAACATGAATCTAACTCTTTTTAACAAATGGTGTGAAGATTCTTTTTCCCTTTTGGTTACAGATTTGATTATTTCTTAGGAGAGCATGTTCAGGTGCTGACAAGTGTGTCTGGTATATTCCAACCTTAAAATGGATGCTTCACACTGAAGAGGAAATTGAATCTATCCCTTTGCTTAATTATGCTTTGTGCTTTAGCCTCCATCACAAATGATGTTTGCAATAGCCTCCATCACTTCGTGAAGAATTGAGGAGTAGCCTCTACTGGAAGGGATCTTGGCTTCCTCCTTAGTGAAGAAGATGGACAAGAAAGAAAACACTCAATAATTGTTTTTTATATTAATGGAAAAGGTTGTTGCTAAAACAACTAGATACTCTATATATATAGGGTCCGTTTGGTAAAGCGGTTGAGAAGTACTTTTACCATTTACGAAGTAAATGTGTGAAGGAGATTATCTCGTTTTGCAGAAAAACACTGTTGAACGTACTTTTGGGGTGTTGAGAAGCTTTCCCAAACACCCCCATAATAGATATGTGCACTGCGGTTGTTGGAATATGGGTCACCCTTGATGAATTAGGCCCATTTTGAAGCAAAAGCATAAATAAGATTTCTATAGAAAATAAATTGTGTTTTACCCAAAAAAAGAGATTAGATTTGAACAAATGCAGGAGCGGTTATGCAAATGGTGGGCAGTTGTATTTTAAATTTAAATCATAATGATAAATAGAGGATAACTCCTCATCAGACGACACAACTTACGGAAAACAGAAAATGTCCTATTCTATCTCTCTCAGTTCAATCTCGCCTCTCTCTCACAAGGTGCATTTGCTATGTTCATAACTTGGATCCAAATCCGTGATCCATTTTTCGCGTGGATATCTATAGAGAACAGTCAAAATCTTTATGTACGCCCGAAATTCTACAGTGGTCATAGTGGCGAAAGATCTAGAAGGGAAAAAGGGATAACAGCCACCGCAGGTTCACAATGACCTCACACATTTCATGCTTAGACCTATAATATTTAAGCCGCGAGTTTTTGCTATGTCAATGGACTTGCCATTTTTGTTTTGCATATGGACTTGCCTCTTTTGTTTCGTATGCCTATATGCTATCAAACAGCAAAGCTGGTTCTGCAAAGTTATTTTCTACATAATCCTCCCACATTAAAACCCTACTTGTATGATGGGAAAGTATCAATTGGGTGCACTGACTCAACTGACTCACTAAGTACCCACATGGGAATTGGAGCACTGATTCGAACTCCGATTACGTTATACAACAAAAGTAATGAATGAGTGGTGAAGAGAGAGAAAAAAACAGAAATAAAATAGGAGAGGATCCCCTGAGGGAGTTATGTTTTCACATATCCGAGAAGTTAATAAAATTTGAAATTTAAATACATAAAAGAAGAATTACCTCTATTAATCTACACCATTTTTTATTTGTATTTCTACCCCAATCCAAATGGATTTGGATTCTTATTATATATATATATATATATGGAAACTGACTCCCACTCACCCATATAATGCAACAATTGATTCCTAGATTCCACAAGATATAAGGATTGACCGCCTATTTAAACAACCCTCGATAAACGAAAAAACACATTCTGAATCACTTAGAGCTAAATTATTGCATTCATAAACTCTAAATTTTCTAGATTTCCTTGTACTCATACAAGTTCATTTAGAGCCGGGAAACGTGCCAGTCTATCTCAACCCGCAGGCCAAATGGTGTGGGCCGCACAGGTAAGGAAAACCTCAACCCAAGCCCACTAGCCCGCGATTATTTTAATTTTTAAATATTTTTAATAAAAATTTATAATTTTTAATAAACATAAATGGTTACAAAAAATTAACATGAAGTTAATTAGCTCCAAAAGACATCTTCGGAATAATTTTTCATATGTTATTTAGCAATAATAATATATTTAATAAATTTTGTACATTTTAATCTTAAACATTTTTTAAAAAATATTCATTTTTGATACATAAATAACAATAAAATTGAAAGACTGAAACGAGTATATACAATATTGTGTTGTGTGGCAAATATAATTAATGAAGATTTAACATTTTAGAAAGTTTACTTAAAAAATAGTTTTTAAAAAGAAAAAATAAAAGGCAAGTTGGTAGGTTGTGTTGCCCCCGAATAACCCGTGGGTTATGTGGACCGGGTTCGTGTAACCCGCATTTTGGTGGGTTGCAAAAAACCCACGAGTTGAATCCATTTTCCTGAATCTAAGTTCATCAATACGATTGTTATTATTTGTCAATACGCTAAATTTTCTTACTCTTGTTTATTTTTCAATTGTTGGTGACTCAGATTTCATTTTTAATTATTTCTTTATTAAAATTTACTTAAACATCCTCTACATAGTAGAAACTTGGAACTACAGAATGTTTAAGGAATCCTTATTTGGCAACAAAATTGATGATCCTAATTTTTTTTGTTTCCCGCCCTGTTTCCGGAGCTTTGTCTCAACTAATCCGGACTCGACCCGCGTCGCGCACCTGGAAATGGTGGGTGAGTCTCCTAACGGTGGCTACTGCATACACAATGACTCGAACTCGAGACCTTACTTAAGCTGGAATAAACCGTTTACCACTTGATCCAACCAACTGTTGGTTGATGATCCTAATCTAAATTGAGGGACATTAGCCATTAGCCTGAAATCAAAAGGCCCAAAAAAATAAAAAAGGGCAATTACTATAGCTTCTTTTAGAACCTGATCCTTGGGATTACTATCTCAGTAATTCCTTGACAACTTGTTCCATAGTAGGTCTCCTGCGTGGATTCTCCTCGGTGCATGCTAGAGCTATGGAAAGAACTTGGGTGACTTGTGCAAGCACATCGGAAAATGGATTCAAAACTGAATTCAAAACCTCCTTTGCAAGGCCTGAATCAACAATTTTACAAATGTCTCCCGTCTCCCTCCACAAACTTCTGGCCCAAACCCCTATCTCAGTTTCATTCATAAACGACGGATCTACTGCCTCCCTTCGGGTTATCAACTGAAGCAACACTACCCCATAACTGTACACATCAAACTTCTTGGTAATTGTTGTTGTATGTGCATTTTCTGTTCCGGGCCAATGGAAAGATGTTATTTTTTGAAGCATTTGGAAATAGAAGAGAAAGATAAGATCACAAGAAGAGTAGAAGAAGTACCTGGTTTAACATACCCTAGGGTGCCTAGAATAGATGAGGATGGCCTTGTAGGATATTCATCACAAAATTTCACAAGTTTGGCAATACTGAAATCAGCAATATGAGGCTCCATTTCAGAATCCAGAAGTATATTTTTTGGTTTGATGGCACAGTGCACCACGGAAGGATCACAATCATGATGGAGATAGGCCAAGCCATGAGCAATTCCAGTGGCTATCTTATAACGGGCATCCCAATTTAGTGGACGAGGGACGTTCTTTTCATACAAAAGATCATGTAGGTTTCCATTTTCCATGTACTCATACCAGATTAAACCGTAGTCTTTTTTGATCGAACACCATAGAATTCTAATTAAATTCCGGTGCTTAATCTTTCCAAGGATTTCAACTTCTGTAGCCGCACTTAAGGTATTGCCTAAGTTCCCAGCGAATGTAAGCTTCTTTTCAGAACAGATTATGCCAGAATAAGTTTGAACTTTAGAAACAACTCCAGGAGTTCCTCTGGGGATAATCTTGAGATTGCTCGGGTTTGCAGTAGCATCCACTTCTTGAGCAGCTGAGAAAGAACCTTCATTGACAGGGATCTTCACTTCCTCCTAAGAAATCATTATTTAGAAAACTTTCAGAATAAAAGGGAAGAAGGATAGCAACTCAAAATTTCAGGGATGCTTAATCAAGAAATGAACAAGTAAAGACAGAGGAAACACTCAATAAAGCTTTATGATATTTAAGGAAAATGCTATTATCAAAACTTCTCTATAAATTAACACTACTATCAAATCTAAATTGCCTAAAACTGGGTACTGAATACTTCATATACATGTACATTTGAACGCTTATCAAATCTAACTTGCCTAAAACTGGGTATTGAATACTTTATCCACATATACATTTGCCCAGGCGTGTGCACAGAGGATAGCAAATGATCCCCCTTTTCATGTTCATCTTATTAACTCGTGTCTTTCTAGGCCTTGTCTTCTCTTTCTTTCTTTGTTTTTTTTCTTTTTTTGTGTTAAGCGACTCGCTCTTTGCTATCAACAAATAAAGCTGGCTTTGCAGTAGTATTATCTGCACAATCCTCCCACATTAAAATCCAACTTATCAGAAAAAAGGAACTTACTGCAATTAAATTCATCTACCACTGGTGAAATTAGAATACATGCTGAACACTTTGTATAGTAAATACATACAGCAGAACAAAACGGGGAAAGCTTACATTAATACAAAATACCACAAAAAAAAAAACGGAACAAAGGAGAGAAAACAAAGCTTGTAAAACAGCTATTTTGATAGGAGCCTTGCTGACTAAACCTAAACTACCTGAAGAAATAGCGAGGCCAAAGCAGTCACGAAGGAATATCCCAAATGGAATGAATCATTGTCATGTCCAACCAAAATTCCTGTTCAAATTAGAAAACGATAAGTCTCAGCCCTTCCAACAGCTTTGAATGTCTTGAATGTCAAACCATCATGATTCACGACCATCTTAGGTTAATGACTAATGACAGAAGAGGAAGAATGATTAGCATAGTGATATCCATATTTCTTCCAAGCATAAAGCTCAAGTATGGGAGAGAATACAAGGAACAAGATGTAGAACAAAGAAGGAAGGGAAGCAGCTAAAAAAGGCAAGAGATCAAAACCTAGCAAATGGTTTTCATTGGAAGTACAACTTCACGGATGTAAATAACACTTGTCATTGTGTCTATGATGCTAATCCTACCTGGATCCGTGGGCGTTTCAAGGAATTCAACAATATCTATCATTTTCAATCTCTTTCCAGGATCTTTCTGAGTACATATCAAGGCCACCAATAGAACTTTGATAACCTGTGCCTTCACATTTCCATCTGAAAACTCCCCTGCAAGGTCTGAATCAACAATCTCTTCAAGTTTTCTTGTTCTCCTCCACACAGATTTAAACCACCCTACTAGAGTGGTTTCCTCCTCCACAAATGAGTAATCTAATACTTTCTTTCTGGTTA